>OU015496.1:128770180-129025180 GCA_907164885.2 Dolomedes plantarius
AAAACAGAACTTGTTAATTAGACATGATGCTCTTCCAAAGTGTAGTCAAAGAGAAGCTGCCTCTTGTTGATTTTATAATCATGTGTTGTTACTTATAGGTCTAGAAATTGAGTTATAGTATTTGTTTAGAAATTGAGTATTTTTAAAATTATAAAAAATAATTTTAATAAATGATAAATAATGTAAATTAAAGAGTATTTAATGGTAAATTATGTATATATGTGCCTGTGTGTTTATATATATGTACAAGTATATATTTGTGTATGTGTGCCTGTCCAAAGGGAAGTTTCGGTTATAAGAATCAACCGCTTATAAGAATCAAAAACAGTAATAACAAACGTGATTCTTATAAGCGGAAATCACTGTATATACTATTATTATGAACTATGTAATTATGTTTAGTTACTAATTCTAGGAGCCTATTGAAACGAGTTAGTTTAATTTCGTTGCTTAAGTATTGAATATTATTTTGTACTAACATTATGATTATTCTATTTAAATCATTTATATCAATATTATTAAATAGATCTTTAAAATCATAAGTTACAATATATTTACAGTTATCTAATGTTTGTAGTTTTCTAATTAGACTATAGCTATTATCAATTATACCACAAACACCAGATGTAATATTTTTATAGATTAATTTAAGGTATTTTAATAATAATTTACACACATATATATATATATATATATATATATATATATATATATATATATATATATATATATATATATATATATATATATATATATATATATATATATATACATATATATATATATATATATATATACATATATATACATACATATATACATACATATATATATATATATATACATATATACATACATATATATATACATATATACATACATATATATATACATATATATATACATATATATATATATATATACATACATATATATACATATATATATATATACATATATATAATATATATATATATATATATATATATATATATATATATATATACATATATACATACATATATAACTGTTAATCTCAGCGACCCCGAAAACTTTGGATTCGACACTAATATCAGTCATTTTGGACATTTTATATTCACCTCTTCTTCCCCCCCCTTCCCCCCAATGCTGATGGGAGGCTTAACTTGCACTTAGACGGAATCGGGAGTGTCACTATTAATCTCAGCGACCCCGAAAACTATTGATTCGACACTAATATCAGTCGTTTTCGATTATTTTTACATGTGCCCCCTGCCCCCCTTGGGATGCTAGGGGTGTCTTCCCCCCCAAGTGTTTCTTTCCAGATTGTAAGTGATATGTGTACCAAGTTTGGTTGAAATTACTCCAAGCGTTCCAGAGTGATACTGGAACGAACACTCACACACACACATATAGTGAAACTTCTCTATGGCGGGCCACTCATGGTTAAAAAAAAAAGTGGCCGTCGAATAGAGGTGCAGGCAAGATTATATATATGTATCTATATCTACAGATTTTTTAATCAGGATATATTGTACAAAAAATCTAAATGAAGAAAAAGGTTCTGAAAGAGAAGGCGATATCGTTCAACCGAAAAAATGTTCTCGTTTGATTGTACTGAGCAGTGATGAGTAAGAAATTTATTTAATTAAGGTCGTATTAAATGAAAATAATATTTACTTGTTTCTTTTCGTTTTGTGTTATGCATACTTTTATAGTTTTAATAAAAATTAAAGTTGCTTATATGGAATTTTAAAAAAATGTTTCTTTTTAATAAGTTTTCAGAACTTAACCCCCCGTTTTTGAACTGTATCTTGGTCCCATATAACACGGTTTCATACAACACGGCAGTTTCTAGGAACCTATGTACCGTGTTATAGGAGGGCTACCTGTGTATATATATATATATATATATATATATATATATATATATATATATATATATATATATATATATATATATATATATAAATTGGTCAGGGCAATTAAAATTATTAACATTTGTTATAATTTTACATTCCATAATACATTTCATATGTATACATAATATTTACATTTATACATATTTACTTTTATAAATATCTACACATACTAAAATGATATTTATACAAACTATTTACATAACGACAAAAATTAACTCAAATATATATACATGTATATATATATACGAAACATGATGAAAATGATAGCCAAAATTTAGCCAGTGATCAATATACATATACCAGCTAGGAATCAAGTTTTACTGTAGTTCTAAAATCTTTACCCGTCAGCTGAAAAGGCACATAGCAAACGTTTGTGCTCTTTTCGCCAGGCAACTCACTATCCATAAATCACCGTCCCCCCAACCCTTGTGTCTTACCGCCCGGGGTCCCCCTGAATTCTTTCCCCTCCCTGAACCTCACTGCCGGCGGGAGGCGTGGTTTTTGGAGAAATGTTCCGATTTTTACAAAATTTCCCCATTTTTACCGACAAATTACTCTTACCCTAATTTACGTAAAATTAAGAAAAAAGTATCTTTGAAAAGCCAAAAGATTCAGGAATCCCGCGCATTATTTCATATTGTATTACTATTTGATCTCGAGAACTTATAAAGAGTTTAAAGCAAAAGTACCGCTTATTTTTTCAGTTCAGAAATTTGACAGTCATTTAAAATTAAATTTTAAGAGAAAACCAAAAATTGATAAACAAACACGAATTGTTAAGTCGTGAGGTATCTTATGCAGAAAAAATTTTCTCAAAATATTTAAATGCGAATTTGCAATTTGTTAAGAACTTCCCCATTGACTTAACATTGGCTTCGAAACATCGGAGGCTCAGTCCAGCGCCCCCTTAAGGATTTTGTTGATTTATTTTAATTTGAAGTAACATATAACTACTCTGAAATGGCCAATAATCTATAGATAATCTGTAAAAATATTTAAAGTTGTAGTATATATTATAGACTCCTATATAATTGACATCTTTATGTTATGAAATAACCTGTAAAAATTGTTATTTCAGAATAAAAACCTTCCAAAATTATCCTCTTTAGTTAATTACTGATGGTACATAAGCATGAAAAATTTGGTATACAGTATTAGGTCGTCCTTTGAAATTTTCAGCCCATGAATGTGGTCTTAACTCAGTTCAGCTACAGTCCTCAATGCAAACTCTTGAGGCATTATTAGTAGTTTTTGCTAATCCTGTAACATATCTGCATGTATGCACTAGAGTAATAACCAATAAAGTCAGCAACAAATTCAAAAATAAAAGCCATTAATTTACTGTTTTATACCTTTAAAACTTTTAAGGCTGTGAAGTTTTATATATATATATTTTTAAACTTTTAAAGCTTTATTTTAAATTTATCTATTACTTGTTTCAATGTTCTATTATCATGACAAGTTGTTTTTGATGGACTGTATTTAACATCTAGTTTAGAGCTTCATTTTTAATGGAAGTTAAATGCTTTTGTTATAGTCTGAGATAGCTCTTTTTTCTATTATTATTTAAATTGCTATTAGAGAATGTTTAATAAAAAGCATAAGAAAAGGGGCTTGTACAGTTATCTTATGGATTTAAAATCTGAATTATGTGAGAATTATAGTTAATAAATGAAAATTAGCTGATTATGTTAAGCCATAGATTATAGAAAAAAGTGGGAAAAACTAATTCAAGTGTTGAGGAACCAGAATCACATTAAATTTACAAAGTGTTTACACAAAACTCTTGGTTATGGATTAAACAATAAATGACATGTCATGAAAAATGATTGTAAATTATGTATAATTAAATATAACAATTCGGTGAGATGTAATTGATGTGGTTGGACAAATAAGATTATTAATATAGCATTCGTGGTTATTTGATTTTTATGAACTTTCCTTTAAGTAGCTGAAGACGGGCCCTGATTTTCCATTAGGCCTAGGCCTGGGGGTCCCCCCAAATTTTTTATTTTAAAAGAAAAAATTTCAATTCAAATTTTTTTTATTTTACCTTTTTAATAACAATTTTTTTATATATGTTTTCAAATTTGATTGGTTCATCATATGTATGTTACAGTGTATATAAGGGATTAATAAGTTTTTTCTGGTTGCATTGCATTGGTATTTTAATGATGAAGTTAATATGTTGTATTGCTTTTTGTTATCTGATAATGTTCTAGGCTTCTGCACTTCAAATAGCCAATTCTTGATAAAATGGTACTTTCACAATGATTCATGATTATTTTTTTTGGTGTCAATTTTGGAAATTTTATGCCCACATCAGTATTAGGGGGCCCCCATCCCGAGTTGTGCCTATAGTCAAGAATTTTCTGAATCGGGCCCTGGTTGAAGACTTTACCAAGAAGTTTATATAACTTTATTTGAAATTATATTTGATGAAAAAATGTTTTTTAAACTCAAGAATTCATAACTTCATCTAAGGTTTAAGGGTAAGTGCAAGAAACTTGTTACAAAAGATGACCATATCACTTAAAATCATTTGTGCTTGAACTAAGAAAACTTGGGTCTTTTGGTTACTAAGCTGAGATCTAAGCTGACACCCCCCCCCCCCCCCAAAAAAAAAAAAAAAAAAAAAAAAAAAAAAAAAAAAAAAATTCTGTCGAGCATCTGTTACTACTATTTGTAGTTGTAGGATAATTACCTTAAGTTTTATAGCAAGTGCAGGTTATATTTGTAGTCTTCTATTCAAGACACATTTTGGGAAACTTCTTGGTAAATGAAAAAAAATTCTGTCTCAATAGTTTGTGAATTTTTTTACTTATAATATAAATTTAAATAAATTATAAAGACTTAATTAAAATGTGCAATATATTTACACAAGTACTAAATATTTTCTTTGTAGGTGAACTACTTATTTTGTTTAGCACTGGATGACATTGACTTTTTGCTTCAAAATGTAGAAAAATTTAGTTTTGTTATTGGAGAGTTTTATAAGATATTATATTCAAATAGAAACTGAACTCATAAGAAAGTTTAAAACTCAATGTGCCATGCACATTTTAGAATTCTTTAAAGGTTAGAACTTAAGTTTCTCTATAACAATTATATGCACATGGTCTACTATCCATTGATTTTGATAGCTGTTCATCATATCACAAGTCTTTGTTTAAGAGACAGAAATTTTTAACTTCTGTACTTTTGAAATGTTAAATTTAAACTATAACCTTATAGTTTAATTATTGTATGATCTAAGAAATATATACTGAAATAGTCAATTCTCTACCTTTGTCTGAGAATGTATATTTGTTCTAGCATGGTCTAGTTGATATAGGAGCATTTAAGATTGTTAGAATAGCAGTGTTATATACATGCATTGTTCAGCTCTAATGTCATTCAGTTAAAAAAAAATAAATCCATGTTTATATACATTCATGCATACAGATCATTATAAAATTTACGGAAACACCTAGTGCAGAAGAGGCATGAAGCGAAGGTGTGTGTTACACAAACAAACAAACACACACACATGTATGTAAATCTGAAGAGCTAATTGAGCAGCTTCCATAAAATATAATATATATTATATATTATATATATATCAAGGTAACATTGCTTGTTGAACTGATAAATTTGAGTAATTTACAGTGAGAACATTTATTAAAGCATGTTTAACTGGAGCTAAGGTTTATAAAATTATGGAAATCCTAGACAAAAGGAGCAGTAGTGAAGTTTAACAAAGAACCTTACATTATTTCCAAATGCAATAACAGTTGGCCAAAGGAGATTAACAAAAGGGATTTACAAACAATACCTCAGATTGTATTAAGTTACTGAAAATCCACTGCTTAAGGAATAATGGAATAAATTAATGCTAGTAGAAATAATTTAATATTAGACTGGGGAGTTCATACCACTTTTTACTCCACTCAGGTGGTCCCCAATGTATCATACAAATTGTATTTGTTTAGCAGATTGTTCTCTTGAATAGTACTTGAAAACTGATTTTCTAGCCCTGTGGTCCTATCAAAAGTATTATAAATCTTAATTTTTAGAATCACTTTTATTCAACTATTTTAATGATAGTTTAAAGATCAGATTTTACTTGAATTACCTGATGTTTCTTACACTTGTTTTCTTTTTAAAATATATTCAGGTGATTTAATTAGAGAATTAGCCAATGAATGTGGGTTTGAAATTGATGAAGAAGCTTCAGCTGTTATTGACCATTTAAATTTTGACATAGAAGATGATGGCAAAGTAAGTTTATTTTGTTTGTTAACACTTCATCAAGCATACATGCACTAACAATAGTCAAAGCTAAAATTTTTTTGTGCATATGGCATTAGATATAATTTTTCTGCCTTGTTAACTGATAACTTATGTTGAAAATATATTGTAGATTCTGCATTGTATATTGTATATTGTTAAAAATATTTCTGTAATTATTTAATATAACAGGGAAAAAGTTTTACATATTTTTTATAAAATCCATAGAATTACAGTAATATATTTAAATATCTTCTTCTCCAATGTGGCTGACCGTTACTTGGACATTATCCTTACCATCATATGACACCGCGGTTTTGCTGGCCACTTTTCTGGGAGCACCGTATAGGTGGACCAGCATTACCCCTCTATGGGCTGGTCCCGTAATTTTGAACCGAGTTAAGTGATGAGACTGGAACGCTTGACCCCGCACCTCCAGTTGTTAATTTGAGAACTTGGAGGACATTGCAACCACGACAGATTTTATGTGCACCAGCCACCATTAGTGTACATGGCGGTGGATTTTGTCAATGACTGGCTTCAAACCCGCAACCCTCAGATCACTGGCTCGATGCCTTTGCCAACATATATTTAAATATTGTAATTGAGATAATGTTTAGTTTCACATTGTCTTTTAATGTATGATACAAATTGTATTTGTTTAGCAGATTATTCTCTTTAATTATAGAAATATAAGCTAAAGGGAGTATAATAATGTAAACAATTCAACACAAACTAAAAATTTATAAAGCGGGCATATACTGCCGAACAAATTAACTGAAAACCTACCCTAGCGTTGAAAACTTAACTTTTCAATAAAAGATTGCGCTGTTGCAACAAATCCTCATATTGAAAATGGACAAATATAACTAAAATTAAATATTCCAACAGAGCAAGCTAAATGGAGTTTGGATTTATATATGTACACTTCCCCCTCTTAATTTTGAAATTTATCATATAACTAGTTGCCAGTCTTCTTGACTTCCTTATTGTGAATGTTGATTCTAAAGATTTTGCATTATTGTTTGGAATCTGATCAGTATATTTTCATATTTATACACACAACATCCTTTTTTGAGATTTACTGATTTCAGGGTTTTTTCCCTTTTGTTTCACTATTTATTTCTATAATAATTGGTCAGTCGTAGTGTCCTAGGCAGTAATAGTGGCATTATGTTAGTGTAATAGTCTTATATTATTAGTTCAGCTTCCTATTATTGATTTGAAATAGATTGGTTCTTGCTAGATGACATTTTACTAGTTTTAAATAAAAACAATTTGATAATTTTTTAAAACTGAGCAAGTTCGCTATCAATAATTATTATCTATTGGAAATGTTTTTAGTTTCATGTTGGCTGGTATGTTCAATATGACAAGTCTTATTGTCATAAGTCATTATTATGATTTTCCTGCATTATAATTTTCACATAAGTAAAATACATTTTTTTAGCACACTCTTGTTGTAGCTGACCCCAAGAATTTAATTGATGCTCCTACAGTGATAGGATCAAAAAATATCCCTCCTCTTCTTTTCAAAGGTGTTGGGTAAGTAGTTAATTTTATTTTAGCTTTTTATAAGGAATGTAATATGATTTAAATAGAATGTTTCAATAGTTATTTAAATTATAATTTCAGCATTATTTCTGACCAAGAAAATCCTTTGATACTGGAAGTTTTATCAGCCTCCTCATCAGCATATTGTTATAATCCTGATAACAAAATTACAGAAGTGAGTTTTTTTGCTATTGTTTTTCCTTGTAAGTAACAGATAGTTGTTCCAGTGAATATTTTAATTGAACTCAATTTAATTTAAGAAATAATTTTGTGTTCTGTATAATGTTGGGTTACTGCTGGAGGTCAGAGCAAACTTTAAAAAAAAGTTTGCTCTGACCTGCAGTAACTTACATACAAGTAACAAAATTTAACTGTACGTTCTTGCTCTATGAGTCAGATAGAGGATGCTGCATAAAAATTTTCCATTATATTTTCCTCAGACAGGTGACTTCAATTATCTCTGCAAGTGTCACAGTCACCTTGTACATCATATGTGTTGCTAATCTTGGTGTAATATTGCTGTTGATGAATTTTAGTGGATTTTTAGGTTGAGTAAAAGCAAAATGTTTGTGTAATTTTGTTATATATATAACTTTGTTCTGCCACAAATTAAGAGTTTTATTAGTCTTTGTTTCTGAAGTTAGGTTATGAATGATCTCCCTTCAAAACCAAACTATTATACTATTTGACTTCCTTGGGAATGCAGTTTCACTTTCTTTTAATTGTGTCCCACAGAAAAGTTACATGCAATTTTTACTTAACATTGAATTTCTTTTTTGGAGACAAAATTAATTTAGAGCTGTCTAAAGCAGGGTTGTTAAAATTAACATGTATAATGGTAATGATTGTTTTATGCTATAATATCTCAGGCAGCATGGGTAAATGAAATGAGGCTATGTTTAAATACATGCTTTAAAACCGTTGACTTACTTTCATTCTTAAACATTTTTAAACTTTAAAACACACATTTTCAAATTATGACTCTCATAACAAACATATGTGATTGAAGTCCACAACTGACTGAAGTTACAACATTTCATTTGTATTTTTGTCTTATATTTTATATAACAGAAGTTTTAAATATTTTCCCAAAAGAAATATAATGAATAACACTTGAAAAAATTCTACAATAAAAAAAATCTTTTATAATATTAAAACAGAATGATGAGGATGGTTTAATATATTGTAAAAATATTATCTAAAGAACAGTATCAAAGTTTAATTTTTATTTAGAGTAAGTCATAAATCACCCCCAAAATCAAGTGCAATAACAGACATTATGTTAATACTGTGCATTTGTTTTTCTGATTGGTTATTTCAAAGTTCACATTCTTAAAAAGCAGTAATTCACTTTTTAAAATGTTCAAAATTTAGGAATTGCTAAATGATTTTAAGTCAGGTTCATAGATAATATTATAAGTGTTACTGTAGTGATTATATTCAATATTGTTTTTGTTTGGGAAGTAAGATATGTAAATTTGTAGAAATGGTGTGTAATATTTCTATGTTATTATAGTGGTAGCAGAATTGTTAGTTGCATTACCTATAAATTGTTAGTTTGCGATTGTATGTAAACTTTTTTTTATTTGTATGTTAAAAAGACTTAATTTCCTAAAAGAAAAATGCACTTAATATGAAGGACCTGTACTGATGCAAGTATATTTTTCATTTTAATTTACCTGCAATTAATTTTATATTTTAGTATCCTCATGCAGTTGGTAAAAACACTCTACTTATTTCTGCACTACAAGCTCGAAACAATGCCAGAGTTCTATTTTCAGGATCTCTGGATTTCTTTAGTGATCACTTTTTCCAGTCTGGTGTGCAAAATGTTCATGGAACACAAAAGTATGTTTTTTAGATCACTACTTTAAGAAAATATGTATTATTATTGGAAAATGACTTCATGTAGTAATCATGCACAAAATAAATATTCACACCACTTATTCAATTTGGCTTCATTAGAGGAATATCATAAAAACTTTTATTTATATGCATATATATATATATATTTATTGATTGTATTTGTACTAAAAAACTACTACAAAATATTTGATGCTGCTACCAAATGTTTTGCCTATTTTTTGGAATGTAAAGAGTGTCACAGAGGTAGTTTGTTATTAGAAATTTCATTTTTCACCCTGATAGGGTCAAAATTATGATATGGCTTTCTTTCAATGGCAGGGTGAAGAGCAGTGATTCTTAACCTTTTAATGTCTGCATCCTTTTTGGATGATCTTCAGATCTTATTACCTCCCCCCCCCTCCCTAGTCTTAAAAAATATAAGTAACACTAGTAAAATACATTCTACTCATATTTTTTTCTAACCACCTGTACCCCCCCTCCCCTCTGAATATCATTCACATCTCTCCGGGGGGGAGGGGGGAGTGCCCGCTAGGTTGAGAACTACTGGTCAAGAGATTGTTTCCAATACAGCTTATATAAACCAACTCCTTATCTATATATATAAAACAGTTCCGTAGCTGACTCACTGACATACAACGCTCAGACAAAACCGCTGAACCTAAAGAGCTGAAATTTTTCATGGCGATTCTTCTTATAGTGTAGGGGTGCACTAAGAAGGATGTTTCAAAATTCTTCTTAGATTTTTTTAAAATTAAATTTTTAAGCTGTTTTAGTAATTTTTTTTAAGTTTGCATTTAAAATAATAATTTGAGGGTTATAAAATTTATATCACAAGAAAGATCATAAAAATTCCTTTAAAATGAAACCTTTTTCGAATCTTTACCTCTATTTTCTGATTTTTGGTGAATTTTTAAAGATTAAATTTTAGAATTTAATTTATTAAATTCTGATCATGTGATTTATTTTTCTGGTACTTTAAATAAATTTATTGTCACGTGCATAACAACTAAATAGACAAAAAAAAAATTTTTCCCTTGCTAATGCGGTAGACGATTGGACATTATTTTGTCTATAAAAATATCCCTTACGATTTTTTTATAAATATATCTACTTTTTTCTACATCAATTGTATATATTGATCGTTGTATTTATTATAAATATATATATATATATTTATTTTTTTTGCCATTAATTGCATACATTGACCGTTGTATTTAATTTGAATGTACTCCGTAGCGAAGTGCAGGTTTTCAGCTAGTAAAGGAATAAAAATGAGGGAGTAGGAACAGGAGATAACAGAGGAAATCAAAGGAATGTTAAACTTTTATTTTTTAAAGTAGAAGTAACATAAGAAAAGGGAAGCACTTTAAAATCTTGTTATTTTAAACTGGTAAAAATTGGATCTTTAAAATTCAATAACATAGGTTGAGGGAATTTATTTTTTCATATTTAAGTCAAGAAAGATAGTGCCGTTTAGCAATATGTAAGCATTCTCTATTTAAGACTAGAACAGTAGAGCCTTATGAGAAATTACCAACATGTTCAGTTTTCCAATGATTTCATGAAACATACTTATATCCATTACATTAAATTAACAAATCATTAAGCACACCCATCCTCTTACTCTTATTGTGGTTATCCCACAAAGCAACTCAAAGCTGAAGAACTTAAAATTGGTTGAGAAGAGCATCATTACATTTAAAGAGCCCTCGTTGATAAATATTATACTTAGATGATTGTATAGCATAAATTACCTGAAAGTTAAGCAATAGGACAAGCTGTTTCTATGTTGACCATAGTAAAAAGCAACTCAAAATGACAGTACTCAAGTCTCGAGGTAAAATACACATTTATTGAGTTAATATATTAATTCAAATTTTACAAGTTAACACTGCCTCATTATTTTACTTATACAAATAATTATTTTTTTAAAAAATGTTACAAGAAATGGGTGGCTGGCAAATATATTCTACTTATTTACATGAGCTCAATAAAAAAACAAAAGAGTTAAATTTTATATTACCTCAGTCGACTGTTGACTAAAAAAAAGAAAGGGAAATGGAAGGAAAGGAAGAGGAAAAGTAGAAAGAAGGACATGCCCCAAAGCTTCTTTTAACTTTAATTAGCCTCTACTGCATCGTTTAACACTGGATTCCTTCAGTTTCTCTGGGTGCAAAGGTCGTAGGCAGGGCATCTCTGCTGAAGATGGAAAAGCAAAACTCCGGTGGCAAGGTCACAGTCAGTCTGCCAAAAAACCGCTGAGGGAAACTTTTTTACTCCTCACGTCTGCATGCTGGAATGGAAGATGAAAAAAGAGTTCTTGGTGGTGCCTAGCATTATGGCCAGAAAACCACCTCAAACGCTAGAATGCCTTCATTCTTCTTGGATGTTAGAGGCTGAATTATTTTTTTCCTGCATCAATTTTTGGCTTTTTTTGTATATTAACATGCTGCAGAGGATCCCGCCTTCTACAGGTGTTGTATCCATCCGCGGGAGAAAAACTCGCTCCCGGGTCAGCTTGGGCACTGAATCGCTTAACATTCCTTTGGCCTGTGCTTTCGATTCTTGTTTTCCCCCCATCCCATGGACTCCTGCAAAAGTGTAAGACAAAATGGCAAGAAAGGAGATATAGAGTTACAAATACATATTTCTGAGTTGTTGCATAACTGAGAAAAACGTGATTTAAATAAAACATAGTCCTAAATTAACCATAACACTCTTGATATTAGTTGTATGTAACTTCGGCAGTTATTTTGTACTATTCATTTATTAATCTTAGCTTTGTGAGTAAAAATTGATATTTCACAAAATGTTTCTCAAAATCTATTTAAAAAAATTGTGCTTTTCTGGTTCCTCAATTCAGTTCACAAATATACAAGTGATATTAACCTTATTGTGCATTTAAAATTGTTCTGTCATAAATATGAACACAAAGTTTGTATGTTCCTTAAAAGTCTTAAGAACTCCTGATTTTAAGTTTGTTTTTAAGAGCCCTTAAAAAGTTTTTAAAAAGTGTTTACTTTTGCTTTCAAGGTCCTTACCATTTTTCGTATTATTTCTAGTCCTTAAAAAGTACTTATTTCTGAGTTGAAATACAAGAATTTTCATTTTATTGTTTTCAACAATTACCTTTATGAAAATGTAGAAAATATTTTTTCAAGTTTTCTTTTTGTATCATAATTGACCAGCACGAGAATACTTATATATTATCACTTATCCCCCAATCCAAACACATATATATTTGTTACAATTTAAATATGTTAGGACTTGAAACACATTTTAAAATTATAGTCATAGAACTGAAGTTGTCAAACTTCAATAATAATACACAATTTTGTATATAAAAACACATTTATCAAGGCATTACTAAGAGAGAGAGAGAAAATGGAGGTGTGGCCACATACCATTCCTCACATCTCCTTGAAGAGAATAAATGTAAAAACACAATTATACGTCACTTCATAACCCAAATTCTCAAAGTGGACCCTTCCTGTGGTTAGAATTGTCATTAGGTTAACAAATTTCGAAGTTATGCATTGTCTTTATGGAAATGCCATGTAGTCTTCAAAACTGCAAGTTGTCTATTTTCTCATGGGTCACTAGTTAGCTCAGTTAGTTTGGAGCTTACCTGAGGGTAAATATAAAAATTGCAAGAAGTTTAAAAAGGGTTAGTAAAATTTGTAAATTATCAGACAATATAAGTTAAGGAATAAGTAATACTTTTTTGGTATAACATATATATATATACACACACACACATATATATATATATATATATACACACATATATATATATATATATATATATATATATATATATATATATATATATACATACATACATACATACATACACATACAAACACAAAATTCTAGTTTGTTATAATTACTCACTTACCAGAGTAAATGTGTCAAGTTAAATGCAGAGATAACCATACAGATTGCAACTTGTAAAAGTAATTTTGAAACATTATTAATATTATTAATTTATTAAGTTAATATAGAAGTTATCTTAAGGTTGTATATTACCCTAAAACTCTTTAGTTTCATACTTTTTAGATTAAACTTCTGAAATCAAATGCATTTTAATCATCTTTGATGTCCTTAAAAATGCTAGCACAGGTCCTTAGATTTTCTTGCTTTTGATTTCGGAAAATGAGTACAAACCCTGAAACACTACAGAATGTTGTATTTTAAATCTACATATTGTGAATACATTTGTATATACATTACATTTATATAATAATTACTGTATAAAATAATATCAAATACATTATTTTCTTTAGTAATTATTATTTGTAGCATCTGTGTCAAAACTAATTTATAAACATCTATAGAACTTAAAATTTTTCATTGCATTTAATGTCAAATTTCTGTTTATTGAATTTTCAGAACAGTATGTTTAATTTGTATTTTCATCATAAACATTTGTTTGTTAATAAAGTTGTATATATATGTATAATGGTAAAATGTACCTTCATCTTAAAAAGCATCTGCTCTTTTTGAAAAGTGGTCTTCATCCCCCCCCCCCCTCTTTGTTTGTTTTTAAAGATTGCCTTCTTCATTTAAAAGTATTCAACTGTTATTAGTAGTATGATATATTAAATGTGTATTTTAATCATTTGATAATTTTAAAGGTTTGAAAAATCTGGAAATGAAGCTTTATCAAAGTCTCTAACCCAGTGGGTTTTCAAGGAGACTGGTGTATTAAGAGCAGGTAACATTACTCATCATAAGAAAGGAGAATCTGGTGCACCTGAAGCTTATACTATTATGGAGGAAGTGGTATGGGTTTTATTTTTTTTTTGTAATTTATTTTAACCTCTTAACTGCTTTGCCCGAATTCAGCTCAGGCAATCTGTCTCATAAAATTTTAGTATGCCCGAACTATTTCTATAACTATCTTGTGTTGCCTTAATTTTCATTATAAAGCTTTATTTCTGCTCCTTGGTAGCAAAACACTTTTTGCCTGAACTTCTGTTTATATTAAGGTATCATTTTGACATGTTTTTTGTTTGTGATATAAGGTTCTTGTTACTTTTACTTGTAATCTTATGTGAGTAGAATATTATGGCTGATTCTTATATTTATTTTATTTATTCTGTGCTTTCATAGAAATAGATAGCTAAATGATGAATACATATTACTTTTTACGCAATTTTATTTTCAATTATCTTTTTTTGCATTTGCTTGTTTTTTTGTGAGTGGATTGCAAGGAAGACATTTTTTTCCTTGTACTATAATAATAATTTCTCACCTAAATATAATTCTTTTAGATTATTAATGGTAAAAAAAATTACCTGCCTTTCTGTGATGGTGCAAAAAAGAAAACATACAGGAATATTTTAGCTTCATATTGTTCAAAATGTTATTTACAATAATTTGTTAATTTTTGTATAGGAAAGTGGTAAAACTGCTACTTTAGTTCATATTACTTGCAGATAAAGATGAAAAGCAAATTTAAAATCCTAACAATTTTTTAACCATATTTTGAGTAAAAACCTCAGCTGTTAAGTGGTTAAAGAGTTATTTTAAGTTGCTTAGACTGTTGAGAGAGAAGACTATTCATGGGTTTGAAAGTGTCACTAAAGGCTTGATTCATTTAGCATGAAAACTGATGTCTTATATATATATATATATATATATATATATATATATATATATATATATATATATATAATTATTATTATTATTATTATTATTATTATTATTATTATTATTTTTTTTTTAAACTTTGAAGATAGCTGAATTTTTTTCAGTTTAAGTTATTATTTTTTAGAGTTTTGCAATTAATTACCATATTGACTTGAAGTTTGTTAATTAAATTTTAATTTAGCTTTAAATGTCTATTAAATTTAATGGTTCATGTAACATTTTATGTCTTAAAAATTGTGCATGAATGTCTTTAACAATGAAAGAAATAAAAGACCCTTTTACAATCAAGAAATTTAAAGAGGGTTTTCTGAGAAATTATTTTCATAGTTTAAAATAAATCATTAAATCTATTAAAATATTAAATCAAATTCTTTTATAACTAAAAAACATTAAAGTCAGCATATATTTGTTTATTATTATTATTATTTAGAAATGCTTGGCTGTTGGCACTTAAGCCATTAGCTATTTTGCATCCCAATACTTTTAGCACAAAAATTAAAATTATCAAATGCTGACTACACACCCGAATGTTCATCATCCACAAGATGTCCTGAGTTACAAAGAGAGCAGCTTGGAGAGCTCCCAAGTCAAATAGTCAACATATATTAAATTGCAATTGCAAATTATTGTAAATCTGCCTTGTGTTCTTGATTTTTGATTGTGAAGTTCATTATTCCATATAGCCTAATACTCCCAAATATATTTTTAACAGATAAATATTTGTGATTATTTCTGTGTAATCAATTTTTTTACTAATATCATTGCAGCAAGCTTCCTAGATATGAAGCTTGTTGCAAGACATCTTCTGAGACTACACTAAACTCTGGATTATCCATGTCACATGTGAGATGGGTTTGCTTGGAAATAAAAAAAAAAATAGATAATCAAAAAAGTTACTTATTCCTTTAAAAAAAATTAATTATTTGCAGAATTTAATTGTACATGGTTTAATTGAAACGATAATACAAATTGCATAGAATGTCTGTTTTCTTCTGTAAAATGTCTGTTTCTTATATATAACCCTTCTCCATATTCTTTCAAACATATTTTTTTTTATTTCAAACTTTTCTTATTTTATTTTGTGATGCATAAATAATCTGCCCATGGATAACTGAGAATTCTGAGTACACTTGATATTATTTTTCTTCTGACAACATTTCTTTATTAAATCTTAAGGTTTACTCAATTGAAGTAGAAATTTTAAAAGATGGCATCTGGGTTCCATTTGATACATCAGACTTACAGCTGGAATTTGTCAGAATAGATCCTTTTGTTAGGACAACACTCAAGAAAAAAGGTAAAATTTTATATTTTAAGTAGTGATTTTGTTTGTGAAATAATTTTTTTCATATACCTTCCTTCAGCCTCATAGGCATAGCATTGGGGGGGGGGGGGAGGGGGCTGCCAGACACCCTACTCCCAATTCAACTAGATCTATTTTTATTTCCAATATATTGTTTACTGCTGTGCAATAAACTGAGAGTTTTACAATATTCCCGAAACTCTCAACATCATTGAAATGTATCAAAGTAGAGTAACTTTAAAATGATTAAATTTGTAATTAGAGTTTTGCATTTTGTTCAACATATAGTTAGTAAGGTGTTTATCTCTGTTGCAAAATTTTATTGAAATATATTTATATCTTTTTAGTAGTTAGGTTTCTTGTATGCAAAAGAAACTGAAAAATTTGTTGCCTAGAAAATATATTTAAAGATTTTACTTGCAGTCTTTTAAGCATCACTTCTGGTTTATTAAATTGGCTGCATCTTCTCCTCTAATAATCATATCAATAAAAGCAAAGTAGTTTTAGAATCCTGAAAGATTGCTTTTTGAAATGAAATAATTATAATAAAACATTTCAAAATTTTTCTCAAACAGTCATATCAGCAAAAGCAGATATCTTAAACTATGTAATAGATGTTTGTTTTTGTAAATTACCATAGCTCTGATTCAGTTTCAGCATGGGTATTCATTTTTGAAGAGTATTTAAATATTTTTTTTTTCTGGTTCTATCACTGGGATATAGTCTAGATGAGAAGTATTGACAATTTTTAATACAGAAACTTCTGTTAAAAGTTTTAAATTGTTTAATATTCAAAAAGCTGTGTAATTTTTGCTATTAAATTATGTTTATGCATTATTCAAGAGGATTAAAATGTGTTTCTTAAATTTATTTCATATTCCTTCTCAGGCAAGAAATATGTAGCTGAATTCAAATTACCTGATGTGTATGGAGTCTATAAATTCAAAGTTGACTATAACAGAATGGGCTATACTCATCTGTTTGAAACAACACAGGTAAATTTATCTATAATATATATGATTATACATAAATGTAGGGGTGAAATTACTTAACTATCTGAATCACACTAGTCATTGTATATCTAAGTTGCTTTTGACTCTCTAGTGAAGAAAAATATAAGCCGGACATATTTTTTCTATAGTAAATGTACATATATATATATATATATATATATATATATATATATATATATATATATATACACACTGCTAAAAAAAATTAGGGGAGCAAGCAAAGAAGTTAAGAAAACCGTGCGAGACAGCTACGTATTGGCATAAAATGGATAGTACACGCATATCAATGTGCAATACAGAAAAAAAGACGGAAAAAATTTGAAATTAAGCTTTAATTCTTTGAAAATATGGAAAAAACATGAAAGATGATTTAGGGCAACAATTTGGTTACAGGTGAACGATAAAAAAAAGTATTGTTTAGAAATGATGCAAGATTTTTAATATGGCGTGTGGTCTCCTCGAACAGCTAAGACTGCTGCACACCTGTTTTCCATGGATGCGATGATGTTATCGATAAGACTTTAGGTAATACTGTTCCACTCCTCAAGAAGTGCAGTCTCGAAGTGTCAGAGAGTAAAAGGAGGCCTTGGTCTCACAGCAATGCATCGTCCGAGCATGTCCCAAACATGCTCGATTGGATTCAGGTCAGGAGAGCATGCTGGCCATTCCATACGCTATATTGTTTCAGCTTCAAGCATGTTCTCCACAAGACGAGCTGTATGAGGTCTGGCATTATCATGCTGGAAAACAAAGGAATCTCCAATGGCTGCAGCGTAAGGTATGACATGAGGTCTCAGTATCTCGTCTGCATACCTTCGGACCGTCAAAGTACCATTCCGAATGATATGCAGGTCCGTACGTCCACCTATGCTGATTCCACCCCATACCATAAAACCAGCTTGTCTGTATTGTGACCTTTCACGAACGAATGTGGGGTTATTTCGAGTGCCCCTTTCCCTCCATACCAAAACACGTCGGGTGTCACACTCCAGATTGAATCGGGACTCGTCTGTAAACAGCACTTGGCTCCAATCATGTTGCTCCCAATCTCGATGTTCAGCAGCCCATCTTCTTCGGGCCGCATGGTGGCGTGAGGTCAACAGAATGCAGACCATTGGCCTACGTGCATAGAGACCTCCCTGATGAAACCTATTACGTACTGTTTGGCTGAACACCCTTCATCCTGTTGCCAAGAGCAACTGTCTTTTCAGCTGAGTAGCATTGTCTGTTCTGTTTCGACGAGCTGTTAACAGTATATACCGGCCATCAGTTGCTGTAGTGGTGCGTGGCCGACCTTGCCCTGGTCGACGTCTAACATTCCCTGTTTCTTGGAATCGATTCCACAGCCTTGCAACGACACTTCTGGCGACTCCAACAGCGTCCTCGACACTATGTTGTGTTTGCCCGGATTCAAGTCTGCCTATAATACGCCATGCCATGGATTCCGGTGAATCACGTTGTTGAGACATTTTCAAGTCACCTTTTCTCAAAAATCGAATCGAATTTCACAGTTAAGGCAGTGAAACAGACATTTCTGCAACATCCCGATTTCCGCCCTTATGTTCTCTTTCTGGTTTTTGACGTCATGAACTTTGATTTGCATATGAAGTTTTCTTCTTCTGTTTCCTGCTAGGATTTAAATTATGGATGATTTATTTTATGTTACTTATCGGTGTAAGTATTTGCGTAATTTCGTTAAAACCATGTGCTCCCCTAATTGTTTTGAGCAATTTATATATAATAAAGATATATTGTTCAATGTTTCAAGTATTACAGTCAATTTATCACAAGGGGAATTTGGAAATTTAAAAGATGTTTTACTGTCCTCAATCTGTTAAATTACAATATTAGATCATGAACCTGTATTAAAATAAAACTGTCAAGGTAATTTTTTTTTTCCTAAAAAATGGTATAGGAGACCCATAAAAATTTCTGATTTTTACTTTACTCCCAGTTACATTGTTGCAGTGTAGCATTAATTTTTATCCTTCCAGATATTGTGTTGTAGCCTATTTCAGTATTTTTTCTCCTTTTATCGTTTTTTCTAATTTTTTAAATTTTTTTGACCTGCTGACAGTTCTTAATTATTTTGACTCAAATGTCCAGAGTATCTCTGGAATATTCAAAATGGCATCTGTGTAAAAACTGAGTTTTCAAATATCAGTAATTTGTTGGAAAAGTTTTTGTGATAAGTAAGCAGTTGCTATCCTGAGTACTTTTTTTTGGATGAGTAAATTAACAATCAAATTCCTGCCCAAGCAAGTACACATAAGGAAATATAATTGGAGGTGAATAAAAAATAGGTCATAAAGGACCCAATGATTTTGACAAATTGGGTCTTTTATACTTAAAGTGGGTAAAATAATTTTTGCAGTGTCAATAGGATCTCTAGTGCTTAAAATTATTATTAGTATTATTTTGGAGGGGGTTGTGGGTCATTTGATATATGAGAATAATGTTGACCCAAAATTAGGGAAAAACTCATTTTGATATTTGAAAGGTCTGATGATCATCCAAAGGGTGGGCAAGACATAAAAAAAAGATTAAGAATCTTTGCCTTAAATTCACAAAATGAACTCATCTGTATGAGGTGGATGCCCCATAACTTCTTACTCATTAGTTTATAAATTACCTCTGCTATCTGATTATGCCTGTATCTCTTTTGCACATCCAATCATTTAACAATAATAATAATCCAATCATTTAACGATAATAAGGAAATATAATTGGAGGTAAATAAAAAATAGGTCATAAAGGACCCAATGATTTTTTACAAATTGGGTCTTTTATACTTACAGTGTGTAAAATAATTCTTGTAGTGTCAATAGGATCTCTAGTGCTTAAAATTATTATTAGTATTATTTTGGAGGGGGTTGCGGGTCATTTGATATATGAGAATAATGTTGACCCAAAATTAGGGAAAAACTCATTTTGATATTTGAAAGGTCTGATGATAATCCAAAGGGTGGGTAAGACATATAAAAAAAGATTAAGAATCTTTGCCTTAAATTCACAAAATGAACCCATCTGTATGAGGTGGATGCCCCATAACTTCTTATTCATTAGTTTATAAATTACCTCTTCTATCTGATTATGCCTGTATCTCTTTTGCACATCCAATCATTTAACAATCAGTTATATCCTCATTTTTGTAGTTAACTAAAATATTTGACTCAGGAAATTTCTGCTTACGACTATAAAATAAGTAGTATGATAATGTTTTTTTTCCTTTTCTTCTGACCTATTGGAAAGTTACTCTTTTGTGCATAGCTGGCTACCCTATGGTTGATTTTCTATAGAAATGTGCTGTTAAAGTATTCATGTATAAAATCTTATAAAATATTCAGGTATGATACCCGTGTTATAAATTTTTGTAGCATATTTGAAAGCAATGTTTTCTCATAATTAATAAATTACATTTCAGGTTTCTGTGAGACCATTGCAGCACACCCAGTATGAGCGTTTTATTCCTTCTGCATATCCATATTACTTCAGTTCATTTTCTATGATGTTTGGAGTTTTCATTTTCAGTTTTGTGTTCTTATACCACAAAGATCATAGCAAAGACAAGAGTGAATAAACTATCATATGCCTTAAGACCACTTTGTAAATGTTTGAAAAATAAATTGTTTTTCTATTATTTTTCTATGTTTTGATTTTTTTACCATCTTCTCTCTTTTAGAATGAATTTTTTTTAAGCATATTGTGTTCTCACTTCTAACATTTTTTGCCTTTTTTTTCCAATGCTCTTATTCATGTTCTATTTATTGATACACTATCAGATTGCATCTTTTTCTTCCATGAATACATTAAAATGTATTTCACAAAAATGTGTTTTAATATATGCACTCAGATTGTGTAACATAAATGTCAGATAAATAAAGCAAAATACAATTTTTTGGGGGCTTGTTTTAAACGAAACTTCAGTTGTCATAAGGGATTATTGGCTACTGTGGTTTTTCTCTCTCTAGTAAATTTATCTTCTGAGATGCTTGTACTGAACTTGCCAAAATTTTGGATAGTAATAAATATTTGTTTTTAGATTAGATGTTGGGGGAGGAAAGCATTTTAATTACCCCTTTCTATTTATATTTGTTTCGTAGCTTAATTTTTGAAAACTAACACTTTTTCCCTCAATGACAAGTTTTTTTTTTACACCCATGAGACAGAAACATAGGAATTAATGTGAAATTTAGTTAATATAGAACATGATGGCACAATATCATACTGAATTCCATGTTTATAAATTCTCAAAAACACTAGTAGGCTAACTTAGTGTCTTGAACTAGTTCACTATTGCAATTCATTTTAAATTTTTTTATTCGATTATAATAAGTAAACCCAAATTTTCAGTCTATAAAAATTTGTCATAAAAATGTTTATTTTACATCACAAAACCAAATGCATGTATAAAATTAATGTATTCAATTTGTTATGCAATTTATACTTCACGTGTGTATAAAAAAAATGAGTGGCCTAGCACATAAAATTTTAAATCCCTTTTTTTAAACCAGGTTTTATTTTATAACACGAATTTGATTGCTATGTTGTATTCCTAACAGGTTTTATACTTTTAATAAAGGTAAAGGATATGATTGCTGTCTTATATTTAAAGCTAATAATTTT
Organism: Dolomedes plantarius; assembly: GCA_907164885.2. Taxonomy (NCBI): domain Eukaryota; kingdom Metazoa; phylum Arthropoda; class Arachnida; order Araneae; family Dolomedidae; genus Dolomedes; species Dolomedes plantarius. The sequence goes on from OU015496.1 coordinate 128,792,368, forward strand.
AATAATTTTGCTACATTTTTTGTTGCAATAGTAAAATATACTTTTGCACTACACTTTGCTGCAAATTATAGCTTATGACTAGATTTCCTTATTCTATTTTTCCATAATACAAGATTAATGAGCTGCAGTATATTTATATAGCTGGAAAAATTATGTTCTATAGTGCATAAAAAAATTTCTTCATGTATATGTAAAATTATACTCTTAAGCATTACGTTCTTCAACCTTTTTACACCTATGGACCAGTTAAAATAGGTGAAATGTTTCACAGACTGGCTGGTGGCTGTGATAAAAATAAAAACCAATGTAAATAATATTTTATTTATTAAATCTAATTTATAAAATTAAGATTTCTTAGTTAGTGTGACATCTAGTGCCATTTCTTTGTTAGAAAATTTGATATACATGGCTGCAGTGTTGTTTCTGAGAGTCAAAGAGCTGCATTTACATTCATTCAATTTCTCTGTCTGGGTTTTATTATTGACATAACTAAAGTCTTTTCACACAAATGAGAAGTCAAAAAAATGAACAACACTTTGACAGATCATCGTTTGCTGAGTTATAAAGCTTTTTTAGAGTTATATTCAAAATTAAGACGATTGCTTTTTATGGACACCAGAATATCATCAGAAGACAACTTTATCAGTTTTTCTATTTTATGATCAGGTGCACATGATTTTATATCTTTCAAGAAGGGATTATTAATCCAGAGCTTACCTTACTTTCCCTCCTCATTTTCAGAGAAATAATTATTAAAGTTTTTAGCTAAAGCCCTTAAATGTTGACTTATTACATTAAATATGACCTTCTCATTGACATCAACAGCAATCAAAAATTCTCCCCAAAATGGAAATATTTCCATATCTTTTACATCACTATCCCATAAAGCCAGCTCTTGTTTGAACAGTTTCATTTTGTTTCTCAGTGTAAAAATATTTGTACAAGACCACCAAAAAAGAAATATGTTCGTAAGGCTAAATGTATCTTCCCTATACGCATGCTCAGCCACCCATTCCTCATTCAGCAAAGGCTGTACTAGGTCAGAATTTTGCTCACAGAAACTGCTTTGCTTTTTTGAAAAAGTGTGCAAGATGGGGATGGTGTGAGCCCATACTCTCATAAATGTGAAAGTATACTGTGTATAACTTCTCTAGCCCACCAAAAATTTGATACTCTATATTTTTGCAACTTTCAGTTTGAATTTTGTTATTGATATCAATGATAACATAAAGCAGGAAAATTATTATTCCTTTATAGCGTTTTATTTGTTTATAATATAATATATATGTATATAAAATTTGCTCCTTTAGTTTTAATGAAGATTTGTCAGTTAACTGTATCATGAAATATTCAAGTTTAATTTATATCATGTGTATATAGTGGCTTTGTGTTTTTTAACCTTCATTTTTGGTGCATTCCTATGGTCATGTATTTACATTAAATGAATTATAAGACAGCTCATTTTTACAACAATGAATTTATTTTAGGCAACTAAGCATATGGAATACTATAAGTTATCATTCTGAATTTTTGGACATTTTTGTTTTAAATTAATTTTTACTTGTCTAAATTATATGAAGTAAAAAGAAAAATATCTAATAGGAATATGAAACAATGTGTATAAATAGTCAAGTGATCGTTAATAAACAACAAAGTTTTATTACTTTAAAATATGAAATATATGAGATATGCATAAGTTCTCTTATAGCTTTCTATGAATCATTCTGCTTCAAAAGGATCCGAATCTTCATTTTCTGTGTGTTCATTGCTCAAACTCACTGACAAAGAATAATAATTTTCCTTCGGTTCACCATCATCAAAGCTATTTAAAGCTTTTGCACTCTCTTCAGTTTCTGTATCATTCCCATGTTTTTTATATGAAATTCTATTTTTCTGAAATTTTTCAGATTTTCCTTTTAAGGGGTTTTCCATTTTAATTTTTTCTTCTGAATTGGTTTGCATACTAAGAAGACTGTTTTTGGATATTCCATTGTTTTTGTTGCTGCTCTTTGCACTGGTTTCAACATCAAGCTTATTGTTTGATTTTTTGTTCTTAGTAACATATTTCACACTTAATGCCCTTTTTTGATCTAACTTGTTAGCATTTATTTCTGGTGTGTTTTGTTTACTTTTTTTGAGGGGAGTTTTCTTCTCAAGAGAACAACTTTGTTGTTTATTATCACTGGTGTTTTTATCGCTGAGTTTAGAATCATTGAAATCAGTTTTATTGTGTGTAATGATGTTTTCATTTCCTTTATGCTCTTTATTTTTTGTTGTACCATTTGGCTTTAAATATTCAGTTTGAGAATTTGACATGTGTAAACTATTACAGGGATATCCTTTATCAATTGCAGAATTGAAACCACTTATGCTCTCTACAGAACTACTAATATTTTTTTCTAATATTTTTAATTTTTTAACCTCCTTTTCAGAATTTATCACATTTATATCTTTGACATTTTCAGTTTTGTATTTAGTTTCCTTGTTAGTTTTTAGTTTTTTTGCTTTGAATTTTTCATCTGATTTTTCCTCTTTAAAATTTTCAAATAATACTTCATCTTTTGAAATACTTTGTTTTTCATTTACACTGGCTTCTGGATGTGTTTGTGAAATTTGACTTTCTTTGCTGTGATCAATATTTGTTCCTCTTTTATTCTCAAAACCATTTTCTTCCTCATTGATTTCAATTATATTGGCAGTTTTTTTCTTTTGTTTCTCTAGTTTTGATACCTCTTCATCAGAAAATAGTTCAGCCACTAACTGACTCTCGATATTCTTGGTTGTAATGGAGTCCAAACTGTCCATATCCATACTGTTACTATCATCATTTGATATTTTGTCATTTTTTTCTTTCTTTGCTAGATCACTGTCTCTTTTTGCCTTGACTTTTATTGGTGGTTGAAATGAAGATTGTCTCGTAGAGCTCGGTCTTTTGCATGATAATGATTTTTTCATTGAATTTTCCACATTTTTGACTATTGTTTCTGTCATTTCTCCATTTGCAACTTTCTTTCCTTTCTTAACTAATTTTTTCAATGTGGGATTTTCCTTTTCTTTCTTATTTCTTGATTCTATTTTATCATTAGTTTTTTTACATCTTGCTTGAAATAATTTATTTGTAACTGAAGGATTATTTTTGGAATTGCTTGCATTTGTTTTGGATTGATCTAGCTTCATATTCATGGAGTTCTTCCTCTCTGTTATTAGTGAATCGAATTTTGTCAGTTTATCTTCACCTAATTTTGAAATTATTTGTTCAGATTTGTTGCTATTTTTCTTTTTTTCAAAAGACATTGTTTGTGCCATGTCTGTCTTAGTTACATCATTTCTCTTCTTACAGTTATCTAAAGTACCAACAATTTCTTTTACTCCTTCATTCTTTCTTGATACATGATGATGATGATCATCACTCACTGCCATATTTTGTAGTTCTTGATCTGGACTTACAGGTTCAAACTTATTCTCGCTTAATTTCTCTTGTCTGAGTTTTAAGTTGATATTTTCTTTAATATTTGTCATGATGACACTGCAGTTCTTTATTCTTGTTTTATAATCTGTATTCTTGTTTATTTCCTCTATTAAGCTGTCTGTTTCATATTCTAGAATAAATAATGTATGTTTTTAAAAAATGGAAAGAAAAAAAAGTGTTGAGCTTGAGAGATATTGAGAGTCACTAAATGAATTAAAGGTATAATATACTCTTTGAAAGTAAAATTGATTTTTCATATTTTGGGAGAGGATTTATACCTGAATCACTGGACTTGATTGAACCTATCTCTTCTACTTCTTTAATTAACATTTCAGTTATATCTTTTGTATCTTCAGGATCATCTACAACATAAATATTCTTTTAAATAAAGCATTGTTTTTACTAAATTAAACTCTTTTTTTTTTTTTTTGCATATAAAATATGTTAAGTAGCATGATAGCATAAAGCCTTACCAAAATTGTGTGCTGATGGCCATTTTCCTTTAAATCGGTTGGCAAAACTGAAGTTTTGTAAACGTTCCTAAAAGAGGTAATTATTTGAGTGAATATATTTGGTTGTATATATATTAACTTTGCAATATAAAACATTATCAGCCGAGACCAGTTTTTAGTAAAGATCTCATCTGATTTATTTGGAAATTCCATGATAATTGACTGTTAGGTATGACCATTAAACATAAAGGAACTATTCATTGTAGAAATAGGTTAAAAATGAGGTTTAATGAATAATATGAAATATTCTATGGTAACATGGATTCCTTTTTCTATTATAGAGAAATCATTTCTGTGCTGTGTAAGATCACATACATAAAACATTAGTAGTGTATGTTACCAATTACAAATAATGCAAAAAAAATTAGTTTTTAGAATTTTGAATAAAATTGTCTTCATGAAGATAACTTTTTTTCCCCCTTTTCACATTTATAAGTTACATTTTGAGTAAAGAGTGTTGTAGAATTTATAATTGTGTTTTTGAGTAGTTTTACCACATGTTTTTCTTGTGAATTCATGTTTAGCAATTATAATTACTTATATGTATATATAAAAGCCAAATATCACTTGCTGACTGATCTTTAGAACCATAAGTCCTAGGAAGCTGAAATATTGCATTGTGGTTCCTTTTAGACCCTAGTTCTCACTAAATCTTTAAAAAACATATATATAACCTTTAGGAAGTTAAAGAGACTTAAAAAGCCCTGAAATTAAATTTAAAAAATGAATTTTAAATCTCGTATTTAATGATGGATCTCAACCGGACTACTTTTAAAAGAAAGCACGACTCGGGAAACGTAAACATACCGAGTTGTGTCCAAAATCGGCCCGAAGTAAACTTAGCTAGAACTTTTTGAAAATAAAATTTTTACAAATGTGTTAAAACGTATTATGTTTTGCCGTTTTGAAACCAAATACCACTCAGTCATTGACTGACTGATAACTGCATATCTAGGACCACAAAGTCTTCAGAAGCTGAAATTTTGCATGGTGGTTCCTCTAAAGTCTGTATGAAAACTTCTTTATATATATATATATATATATATATATATATATATATATATATATATAATAAATAGAAGTTACTAGCCCTACTTGTTAACCATAAAGTGTGAATTGCCTTTTTTAGTATGTTTAATTTACCTTGATTGGCATTGCAATAGCTTTATTTGCCTTTACTTTTGCTTCTTCAATCAAATGAGAATATTGAGTTCCTTTTCTTCCCTTCAGATACTGGAAAAAAGAAAGGTTACATTTCAATAAAATTAAATTTTTCAGCCTGTTAATGTAGGGGTTTCAGCTCGATATATTTTCAGGTAGTATTTGTTTGCCTGTTATCTTGCATTTGTTCTAGTTTTTAAAAATGAAACTAAAACTAAAAATTAAATTCTTATTAGGGTGGTTCAAAGAGTACATTTGTGTTGTACTGGCCTTTACTTTTGCTTCTTCAATCAAATGAGAATATTGAGTTCCTTTTCTTCCCTTCAGATACTGGAAAAAAGAAAGGTTACATTTCAATAATACAGAGGCTGTTCGCACATTTTTTAGACGATTTTGGTAAGCGGTAATAAAAATTCGTTTGCTGCAAAAGAAATAATTGCAGTTGTACTATGTTTTTAAAAGTCAAAATTATTGTCTGCGGCTTGAAAGTTTTGTTTTTATTCAAAATGGCGTTTTTAACAAAGCAGTGGTTCGAAGGCTACATTTATGCTCTTTCCGAAGAGAAATATGCATACTCCGTTATCCAAAAACGATGTAAGAGTCATGGTTTTGTGATATCTAAAGCGTCGATAGGTAATATCGTCAACAAGAAAGGAAAAAAACGTCAAATTGGAGCCTGAAGTGGGACAAAAATTCCAAACAAGTATCCAAGGAAAAAACTGACATCTTTGACTATTGCAAAGGTACGTTGTTTAATGTTAAAAGAAAATCCCCCTAGTCAAATGACAGTTGCAAAATCATTAAAATGCTCGGTGTCCACTGTAAACAAAATGATAAACGTTGATTTAAATCTTAAGAAAGCGAAAAAACGCAATGTGCATCGTCTTCTTCCAAATCATTTCGCTGAACGCAGGACACGCTGCAGAATTCTATATGAGAAACACTTATCCAAAGAAAAATGGAAAACAATTGTCACAATAGATGAATCATGGGTGTATTTAAATGATTGCAACAAAAAAAGAGCCATTTATTATCATAAAAGGGGAGAAAAAAATTTAAGTACATGGTTCAAAGAATCGAAAGAAAGTTTTTCTAAGGGATTCATGATTGTTGCTGGTTTTTCTTATAATGGCAAGTTAAAAATAAAGAGAGTGGAAAAAAAGGCAAGATTAACTCCAAATACTATCAGGAACATATTTTATCGCCAATTTTTCTGAATGAAATACCATCGCTTTACCCACAGTGCCATCAATCTGTGAGACTCCATCGGGACAAAGCTAGCAGTCACACATCAAAATCCACTGTAAATTTCCTAAAAGAAATGGAACAAAAAACTGGTATCAAGGCCATACCCTTCACTGATATCCCTACTAAATCTCCTGATGTATCACCTATGGATTTTTGTGCTTTCGGACTTTTAAAATCTGCATTATCCAAACGTCGTCCCAAAACCCTTACAGGACTCTGGAAAGCTGTTCAGGAGGAATGGGATAAAATACCTCTTCTGACACTTCAAAAGGCATTATTATCCTGGAAATTGCGGTGTCGAAAGATAGTTCAGAATAAGGGATGTCAAATAGAACATTTAAAACACAAGAATTTTATGTAATTTAGTTTTGTGAATACAATATACATCGTCTAAAAAATGTGTGAACAGCCTCTGTATTAAATTTTTAAGCCTGTTAATGTAGGGGTTTCAGCTCGATATATTTTCAGGTAGTATTATTCGTTTGCCTGTTATGATCTTGCATTTGTTCTAGTTTTTAAAAATGAAACTAAAACTAAAAATTAAGTTCTTATTAGGGTGGTTCAAAGGGTATATTTGTGTTGTACTGCTGGTTAAGGTCTTTCTTTCGGATCCTTTAAATCAGTTTTTCGTAGTCTTTACTAAAATGATTACTGAAATAGTTTATTTTTGAAAAGTGATTTTGCTTTTTCTCATAACTTTAGATTAATCATGATAGTTATATTAAAATTTTTAATTATGCAATCTGAGGGAAAATGTTACTATTTTTTTGTGTTAAATTTATGAAAATGTAATTTTAATATTAAACTTTCCATTTGTAGAATTTTAAATTTCTTTGGATGCATTGAATTGCATGAATTCTGAATTTAAAAAATTATTAACATTGATATCTTAATTACTTCACATCTTTTAAATGATTATATGAAAATATTAAATATTGGCATTATTCGTGGTTTTTATCTTAAGACATATTCATTTCTACTTTATACATGCAGTAAAAGCATTTATATTTTGATAATGCTTCGGAATCGTTAAATATTGGCACACACCCCGTCCCCTTGTTTGGTATTTAAAAAATCGCAGTCTGAAGAGTCATCACTGATATCGCTGTCCGAAATTGTGCAATTTAAATGCTTTGCACCAATGAAACAATTTCCCTGAGTTAGTAAATATAATCACGTGTTCCCCATTGCTGTGCAGATTTCTTAACCATTGAAATAACTAGGTCAATTATTCTCTAATTTGTAATTAATTGCCTTAAAATTACCCGTCTTTTGGAAGGAAAGTCGTTGGAGGTGTTGATGAACCCCATTATTGTAAAATAAAGAAAGATGGATCGTGCCTCAGTTTCTTTAATTTTGTTCCGCTTCAGAGAATGATGCTAAGTTTTTTAAATTATCTCACTTGTAGATTAATGCATGTATACTGAAGTTTTCAAAACTGCAAATTATGTTGTGACGTAGGTAGTAATAACGACAAGCATTTCGCTTCAATTACTTTACTACGCCACCTTAAACACTTACAACTACAACTACAAAAAGCAAATATATACAGCGAGTTAGAATTTACATGTTAGAGATGTCAGGACGGCTCGGGTTCACAGCCAACTCTGGCCTACAGAAGGCCTCTCGGACCAGAGAGCTCCGTCTCTCTCACACTCAAAAACAGCTCTCTCCGTCTCTCAAAAACAGATCTCTCCGCGGAGTATTGGGGGGGGGGGGGGGGGGGGTCTTCTTTTATACGTCGGCGAATTCAAAAGCGTACTCCGGCGTTTTAAGTGCGCGTAAGTGTCCAAAGTTTATGGGATTCCACACGTCGCTATAGTGTCAAAATTCTGGAGAGCCCTCGAACCACTCAGGTATTTATTACTTTTTTAACGTCAGAATCGCATATTACACCAAATTTATGGCCTCCTATACTAGAGTTTATGAGACCGCTCAGTTTAACATTTCGCCGATAGATGATAAGTTCATGTTGGGGGGTAGGAACGAGCAACACAGACTTATATAATTACAAGTTCGTGGAGAAATGGAGACAACGTCACAACTCCTCCCCTCTTTATAAGAATTTTTCCTCGGAAAAAATTCCATCCTAGAGTCACTCCATTTAAATTCAGAGTTATTGCATGTAAGTACAAAGCCATAATTTTGTCTTAAAATGTTAACAATTTTAACGTTATGACCTTCTGAAAAGTACTAGAGAGAAATCCAATTCACAGACGATAATAAACACACATTTTCATAATTTCTCATATTCCTCAACTAACACTTAATTTCATGTCTAATACAATAACTCCATTTCATGTCTAATACAATTATAACTGAGTATTAACAAGTAAGTATAACATATAACATTCTTTAAATATACTCTTTTATCTAAACATTAAGCATACAACATAAAAAACTTCTTATACAGCAAAATCAAAATTCTCATACATTTTATGCTTTCTAAACCCTTGAATACAACCATTCACGTTGTTATATCTCGACATAACAAGTATTTAGTTATCTACTACAAGAACAAAATAAACGCAAAAGTTTTCTTTCCTTACTATGACAAAAAATACACAATTGCATGATTCACTAAACAAAATAACATAAGAAAACATAAGGTACTATTGCCTTCTTATCTCTTCAAGGCTTACATCATTCGTAAGTATACCTTCCACAGGGGGGGGAAATCGTGTTCGAATTCTCTTTCCTGTCACTAGCGGGGTTTGCGGTGGTTTGACCCAATTCTTTCGGGTCGGACCATACCCGGCTAAGTCTACGGCCACACGAGCGATTTTTCCCTGAGAAATACAGCTGGAAAACAAGCCCCAAAATATAGATAAGCTTCTGTAACATAGGGGTGGCCAAACACAGCTGTTTTTCCCTTTAGCGGGGGAGTTGTCTGTCGCATTCTCAAGGTCGGCCGCTGGAGGATAGAACCAGACCTATTTTTTCTAGCTGGATTTCAAGCTAAATCGGTGGCCACACGTGCGTGAAAACACTCGCTGGTAGTATTCAAGACGTTTACGTAAAGATAGGGTATAATGTACAGAGCCTGATTATAATAATTTTAATCCGATTTTTTTTATTATTCCCATTTCTCTTGCTGCTATATTCGTGTGTTCTAGTAATTTTTTATACTTAAATTTTTTATATTTAAAATATCATGGATTATTACTTGGATAGCGAACTTTTGATCTTAGAAATAGAAAAATATCCATGTCTTTATGATGCACGGACAAAGGATTTCAAAAACCGGGAACTAAAAAGAGAAACATGGATGACCGTAACAAAGAATGTTATTGGGGAAAAATGGGACCAGATGGACGAAAATGGAAGAAATAAAATTGGTAATTAGTAAAACAAATTAAATTTTATTTTTTAAGTTACAAGTTATAACCTAAGTTGTAAGTAGGTGATAGTTATAACTAGATCGTGGATTATATACAATTGCATACAATATTTTCTGATTTGCATGTGTCTTTCTATTAAGTATATTATAAATAAAAATTGCATTCGCTTCAGAAAAAATATATTATATAAAAGTTATATCCCCGCTTTACACATCTGAACAACAACAGAAAAGGTGACTGCCTACGTTCGGAGCCAATTTTTTTAAAAAAATGTTTTTTTAAGGATTTTTTGGTCTCATGATAAAACAGCATTTAAAATAAAAAATTAAAAAAAAACTTTCCTGTAAACACCATACTTTTTTATAAATTGGTCAATTTGAAGTAATTTTTAATGAAATTTAGCTAAAACGCTTATCACTCTGAACAAAATTCTAATGCTACTATTTTAATTTCCTTCTCACACATGATATATATAACAGTTATCTTTAAAATGACCTACAATCTAAGAGAAATTATAAAATGCAAAAATAATACAGACAATTTTATGTTCCAATATGAAAGTTTTCCCCAATTCGTCATTCCTTTCCTTATAAAAACAGCCCCAAACAAAAAACTATTTATTATACATCAATTATTGTACGTCATTTCATTAACAATAGCATCTAAAACATTTCCTGAAAATTTTATCAAATTATATGCATTATTATCTGAAATATCATGATAACGGTAGAGATTTGTGCTAAAAAACATAATTCTGAGAAAAACGCCTTTAAAGTTGTTTGTCACTTCAGTTTTGTATTAGACGATGTTTTTTAAAATAGCTATAACTCTGCTTCTAATTGATGTAGAATGAAAATCTAAACGGTTTTGAAAAGAGAAAAGATTGAATTACAAGATTCTTGCAAAAAATAAAATTGACCAAAATGGTAAAAAAATGGACGCATTTAAAGCTGTTTGTCACTTAAATTTTGTATTAGACGATGTTTTTTTAAAATAGCTATAACTCTGCTTCTAATTGACGTAGAATGAAACTCAAAACTGTTTTGAAAAGAGAAAAGACTGAATTACAAGATTCTTGCAAAAAATTAAATTGATCAAAGTAGTCAAAATATGGCATTTTCAACGTAGGCAGTCACTTTAAGTATATTATAAATAAAAATTGCATTCGCTTCAGAAAAAACATATTATGTAAAAGTTATATCCCCGCTTTACACATCTGAACAACAACAGAAACCTTATTTTAAATATGTTCTTTTGTTCAGGTAAGTAATATTTAGATCAATATTTAGATAAATAAGTAATATTTAGACCTATTTCTATTTGAAGTGCATATTTATATTTTTAAGTGTATATTTGCATGGATATTTTGCCATTTTTAAGTGCATATAATCCGCTGTCTTGTTATAACAAGAGGGCATTATACAAAACTTGCTAGTATACAATTTTAAAGAATTTGATACAAAATTATTGCTGTTATTAGTTAGTAGCTTGTACTGTGTACTCGTAACAATAAAGTTCCTATTCTGCAATGTTGCAAGAACGATTTTGCCAGGGCACTGAACCTGCAGGAGAACAGAAGTAACTTTTGAAACTGTCTCTGGTCTCAACTCCAATGTTGTTTCCTCTTGTTCCAATTGCAGGAATACTTTCTAGTGGGCATGACAGGGTGTCTTCAAAATTGTAACCATCGCGGTGTCTTACGAAATTGTGAAGCACACAGCATGCTTGTATAATGATGTCGGCCATATCAATACTAACATCGATTGCAACGATCGATATCAATACTAACATCGCATTACAGTATCACTTTTTCTAATTGCAACTTCAACCTTAGATAATAGAGTTTCAAATGAAGATATCGACATTCTATAATACTCAAAAAACTTGTCTGGGTATCCTTTCAGCTTACTGTGTAGAAGTGTAAATTTTCCCTTTACTGATCTCTCACTTATAAGAGGATGTACCCAGTACTTTCTTTGACGTCGACGACGTTGTCGGCGAACTATTAATAAAGCACATAACGCGTTAACAGCATTTTCATTTATTGAAACTGGATTCATGTTGTACTGCAAAGCACAAACGACTGACCTCGCATGAAGAAACCGCACGTGTGGCCGGCGTAGATTTTCAAGATGCGGGAAAAGTCTCAGCGGGGGAAAAAAATGTCACATGCACGTGTGGCCGGCTGGTGTAGATTTTCCAGCGAGGGGAAAAGCCGTACCGGGAAAAATCGCTCGTGTGGCCGTAGCCTAAGACTGTCTGCATTCTTGTGATTTCTGCCCGATTTATGTTTTACTTCAAATTCATACGGTTGTAAAGCAAGTGCCCAGCGCATTAATCGGGGGTTTGAACTGGCATTTGTACGTAACCAACGTAAAGGATTGTGGTCGGTTATGATTGTAAAATTACGACCATCCAAATAATAATGTAATTTTTTTATTGCAAACACTATACTGGCGCATTCTCGCTCAGTGGTACTGTAACGTCTTTCAACGTCTGAAAACTTTTTGCTCAGGTATAGAATAGGATGCTCTTCTCTGGTTTCTGACTCTTGGCTCAAAACTACTCCTATTCCTGAATTCGAAGCATCGGTTTGCACGATAAATTCACGATTAAAATTTGGGGCATGTAACACGGGCTTATCCGTAAGACTCTTTTTCAATGCGCGGAACGCTTTTTCGCATGCATCAGTCCAAAAAACTTCACCTTTTCTAGCCCTGCCCTTCAATGCATCTGTCAGCGGAGCTGCGAGTACGGAATAATTGTTTATATACCTGCTGTAATATCCGGCTAATCCTAAAAACGCACGAATTTGAGTCTTGGTTCGCGGCGTCGGGAAACTTTTTACACTTTCAATTTTTGCTTCCGCTGGAGTACGCGCTCCATTCCCAACGATATGACCCAAATACTTTACGTGGCTTTGTGCGAACTTACACTTAGCGGGTTTGATTTTCAAATTCGCCCTTCTTATTCGCTCTAGAACTAAACTTATATGTTTCAAATGGGCTTCCCAAGTGTCGGAAAATATAGCAACATCATCTAAATAGGGGACGGCAAAATCTTCCATTTCCTTTAATACATCCGACATAAGTTTACTAAAGAAAAATGGTGCATTCTTTAAACCGAAACTCATTTTTAGACATCTGAAAGTTCCGAATGTTGTACAGAACGCAGCATATCTTTGCGCTTTTTCGCTTAAAGGAATCTGCCAATATCCCTTAGCCAAATCCAATACTGTAATGTATTTTGCCGATGATACTTTTTCCACTCGCTCTTCGATGTTTGGAAGGGGGAAATACTCTGTCCTAATGATTTCATTCAGCCTTCGGTAATCTACGCATGGTCTAGGGTCTTTACCTGGGGCCTCTACTAAAATTAACGGTGAGGTGTAATCCGACTCACCTACTTCGATAATCCTTAACCGTAACATTTTTTGGATCTCTGATTTTAATATTTCCGTTTGTCTCTGTGAAGTGCGATAGGGTTTTGATCTTATCGGTTTATCGCTGATTAATGTAATGTCGTGTTCTACTAAATTTGTGGTACCAGGATCATTTGAAAAACACGAAGCAAACCTATCCAATACTTCTTTTAATTGGTCAATTTGACCAGCTGTCAAATTTTCCTCTAGCTCACTAAGTCTAATTCTCGAAAATCAAAATTCGTAGGATTGTTTTCTAAATACGGGATATCTAAATCATGATCTTCCTTCACTTCAAGATCGCCTTCATAACTCAACAAATTTACATGTTCGGGTCTAGTGTAATAGGGTTTTAGCATGTTAATATGGTAAATTTGAGTCCTATTTTTCTTACCAGGAATTTCTACTACATAATTGGTTTCCGATATTTTATTCCTAATCTTTGCAGGACCTATCCAATTCAATGAAAGCTTAGTAGGTCGAGTCGTCGCCAAAACTAAGACTAAATCTCCTTCCTTGAACTCCCGTTTCACGGCATTCTTATCGTACCAGACTTTTCTTTTCCCTTGCATTTCCTCTACTCGCGTTATCGCTATTTCTCGACATCTTTTCAACCTATTTATTAAATTAAAAACGTACTCTGTTACTAAGTCACCTTCAGGGGGCGGATCTAACCAACGTTCCATTAGCAAGGTTTCAGGGGTTCGTAAGTTCTTACCATATACTAATTCAGATGGTGTATAGCCTGTACTTTCATGTACTACCGTACGGAGAGCTAGTAAAATGGCTGGTAAATGTTTATTCCAATCCGCACCTGATTCAAGACATAATGCCCTCAAAAGTCTTTTTACAGTTCGATGAAAACGTTCTACAGGATTACTTTGCGGATGGTGTACAGAGCTATGGTGTACCTTAATACCGAATTTATCAAAAAACTCTGTAGTTAGAGCCGAAGTGAAAGAAGTTCCTAAATCACTTTGCACTTCGCGAGGAAATCCTGTACGGCTAAAAATATTTAATAACGCTTCGGTTATTTTAACTGAGCTAATATCTGCTAGCGGAATTGCTTCCGGGTACTTAGATGTCATGCATATTGCAGTCAATATGTAACGGTGTCCCTCGGTGGTTAAAGGTAAGGGTCCGCACGTGTCAATATTAATTCTGCTAAAAACCTCCTGAATGACCGGAACCAGTTTCAATGGAGCCTTTTTTTTCTCGTTCGGACGCCCTGCTCTTTGACATTGGTCACAACTACGCACGAACTCGTCCATGTCTTTATAGCAATTTGGCCAATAAAAATATCTAATCAATTTATCTTTTGATTTAGTTCCACCTAAATGCGCTGACGTGCCTTCATGACACAGCGTTTTTACCTGATGTCTCAATGCTTTTGGAATTACTAATAATTTTGTAACATTTCCAAAACGATCTTCGCGATTCCGAACTAAAATTCCATCAATAATCGAATACGTTTTATCTTCTTTTCCTGCACTTGTTTCGATTACTCGGCTAACTAATTCTTTTACCTCTTCACACTTTTTCTGCGCTTCCAAAAAACCTTTCTTATCTATTTTTAAGAGGTCTAATTCTGGAGCTTCTGCCTCCAATGCTGGAATTACAATTGGCTCTTCCGTTTCTATCGGGATGCTATTTTCCTGCTCTTCGCGATTATCTACCCTCAATTCAACCGTGTTTTCTGCATCTCGTTTGACCGTTTCGGCCTCTTTTCGTAAGCTCTTCGTATGAGAGCGCGTTTGGACTGCATTTAGCTGTTCTACAGAAAAAAAATCATATCCATATTTCTCTCGTATCATCTCGGCCGTTCTATTACCTAATAAATACCGATTTTGGTCCAAATGATTTCCGCATACAGCCGCCTTTGTAATGATTTTCCCAAAATCTCCCGCTATCTCCACACGAGCTAAAGGTAAGCAAATTAACTCAAAACTCAGCGGTTGTTTTAACCAAACTGTCTCACCTGTAAATTCTTGTGGACAAATGAATCTTCTACTAACAATGTCAAGAGATGCACCGCTGTCCCTAAGAATGTCAATCTTTTGGTCATTCACCTTACCTGGGAATGTATAGGATTCTAACAGATCAGGCGTTTCACTTTCTTGCACATTGTTTACGGAACCCGACGTTGTTTTTTTCTGAAATCGTGGGCAGGATGAGCGAAGGTGCGTTTCGGAGCCACAACCGAAGCACTTTAAATTTACTCTCCGATCAAACGCCTTAGTTCGGTTTACTGGACCGTGTGCTGCTGACGCACCAGGGGGATAGAACTTTGGCTTATTTTCCCGGGGCTTCTCTTGTATGAACGGACGCGTTCTCTCTACCCTACTATCCCTCGCATCTTTAAATTTTGGGCTCATTGCTCTTACACTGTCATACCCATCTAGTAACTCAACCATTTCCGATTCCGTTTTTATATCGGACCATTTATCTATGAAGTGTTCGCGTACCTCCATCTTTGCTCTTTTCTTTATTTGATCAGCAACCAAAAGATCTTTCAGAGATTCAAAATTATCGACTTCTAAACCATCTAGCCACTCTCGTAAATAGTTCCGCAACTCGAACGCAAAGTCCTTCCAGGTCGACAGGGGATTCTTTTGATGGGATACAAATTTCTGGCGAAAAGACTCCGGGTTTAATTTGTAACGGAGTAAGAGGGTCTGTTTTATGTGATCATAATTTTCTGCGTACTCTTCTGGTTCTCTGGCTATAACGCTAATTATATCAATCGGTAGGAGTCCTACAAGGTGCGAAACCCAATTCTCCTTAGGTATTTTTGCGCGTTTAACCTGTCGCTCAAAAAGTACTAAATATAAACTAATGTCCGTTTTATCCGGCTTAAATTCGGGAATTAATTTTTTCAAATTTAAATCAGTGGGTCTCGAATTTATACTTTCTGCGGTGAACTGGGAACTAGAAGTTCCTTGTGCGATTCTTAATTTTTCTAATTCAAAATTTAATTCCAATTCTTTGGCTTTTAACTCCGCCTCCCATTGCAATTTTTCCTTGTGTAGGACTTTCTCCCTTTCCCAATTATGTATACGAGATTTCTCTGCTTCTCGTCTTTCTAACTCTTCCTGATTCGCCTTCAAAATACTCTGGTATAATTCAGCCACGAATTCAGGATCATAATTTTCTTGGCTTGTAACCAAAACCTTCAGTTCCAGTATTGTTTCGCTTCCTTCCCGAGGAATCTCCAGTTCCTGAACAAGTTTTACTAGATCCTCTTTTTTTCCTTTGCCCAAAAACGCCATTGCTACCCGTTAATTTACCGACTTAATAATAATAATTATAATAATATCTTGTAAGTTAAAAACTCAATAGAATCACAGTACTAGTAAAATTTACACAAAATTAAAAATCTTAGACCTTAAATATTTTCTTAGAGAAAAGTATTTAACAATATAAAATGAACTTCTTTAAAATAATATTAAAAAATAATTTTACAAAGAGAACAATATATCATATACACTCTTTAAACAAAACAATTGAATCTCATCATATATATATATATATTTTTTTTTTGGATTTCTCTCTAATCTCATAAATCAACAAATATATTTCCGATAGGTCTTGAAAATTTTTGAATATTTTAAGAATTTTAACTACAGAATTTTAAGCAATAACTTCTAGAATTTTTGGAAATGGACTCACCCTTTTTTTTGCTGCTTGAATCTGTTTTAATCCAAAGGCACAACACAAAAATAATCTTCAGCCCTTAGGCCCACAATAACACCAAAATAACACCCCACACACACTTTACTTCATCGAAAACCTTATCCAGAGACAGAATCACATAATTTCTTTCTCTCCCTCAAATATAGGTCAAACACCCTTTTTCGCTCCTCTCGACTCGGGGAAACACGAACCACACGGGGAGAATCAGCTGTACCGTTGACCTCCGACCTCAGGAGACGAAATCGAAACACTCGTTCTTAGCGCTGCACGGGAATGATACACTTTTCGGAACCACAGGAGTCGAAAAAAATTTCTTGCTTTCTTCTTCCTTCTGGCAACACAGCACGGCGAAAATATCTGTTTTCGGCCCCGAAACACAACTTATCTCGTACCGTGAATTTCTCACAATCACAATCTTCAACAATTTTTCTTACTGGCGTAAGTTTCCGTGAATTTCTCACATCAAAAACTCCCACAATTTTTCTTACTGGCGTAAGTTTTTCTCAAAATCACAAGCTTTAGCAACACTAATTTTCTCGCTCCAGACGAATTTCTCGTACATTTTCTTCTAAAACTCTAAATACTGACGTATTCTTCTTATAACAATATCTAAATACTGACGTATTCTTCTTATAACAATATCTAAATACTGACGTATTCTTCTTCTCTAACAATATCTAAATACTGACGTATTCTTCTTCTAAAAACCTCTAACTAACTCTAACTCAATAATCCCACTTCTGACACCAGCTGTGACGTAGGTAGTAATAACGACAAGCATTTCGCTTCAATTACTTTACTACGCCACCTTAAACACTTACAACTACAACTACAAAAAGCAAATATATACAGCGAGTTAGAATTTACATGTTAGAGATGTCAGGACGGCTCGGGTTCACAGCCAACTCTGGCCTACAGAAGGCCTCTCGGACCAGAGAGCTCCGTCTCTCTCACACTCAAAAACAGCTCTCTCCGTCTCTCAAAAACAGATCTCTCCCCGAAGTATTGGGGGGGGGGGTCTTCTTTTATACGTCGGCGAATTCAAAAGCGTTCTCCGGCGTTTTAAGTGCGCGTAAGTGTCTAAAGTTTATGGGATTCCACACGTCGCCATAGTGTCAAAATTCTGGAGAGCCCTCGAACCACTCAGGTATTTATTACTTTTTTAACGTCAGAATCGCATATTACACCAAATTTATGGCCTCTTATACTAGAGTTTATGAGACCGCTCAGTTTAACATTTCGCCGATAGATGACAAGTTCATGTTGGGGGGTAGGAACGAGCAACACAGACTTATATAATTTCAAGTTCGTGGAGAAATGGAGACAACGTCACAATGTCAATACTAAGGTTACTATTTATAGTTAAAATATTCGGTGTTCGTCCTACAAGTGCTGTGCTTATCTGAGTTATAAATGTTTAATTTTTCTGGGATCATTATTTGCAGTGTCGGGACTAATTTTGATTCTATTTCAATAATCGTGCTTGTTGACTTTCAGCTCATAGAAACTTTAGAAATAAAATTTTTTAAATTACTATCGAAGAACATAGAAATATTAAACTGCCGCTGTCTGTATCGTGAAATTTCTCATGTCAGCCAGAACGCATAAGTAGCTTCTAGACCTGCTTTATTCAGAGTTTATCGACTTTTGATATTTACAGTACAGCCTAGATTATCCGCGAAATTGGGTGGTAAGGGTACCGCGGATAATCCGAAAAAAGATTAAAAATGAGGTGCAAACACGAAAAAAATATTTCAACATAAAAACTATGTTTTATTGTACAAAAAATAAAACTTAAAATACATACATATATATATATATATATGTACAGTACAGCCGAAACCTTTGATCTACGGCTAAATCACTAAAAGAACAATAAACAAAAAACAATACATGAAAAAAAAAGTGAAAAAACAAAAAATTTAAAAAGTGAAAAAACAAATCAAGGTAGAGCGTGTGTCAGTGTGCAGTAGAGAATTATTGTTTTATATACCATTTTGTTCACAATATCATGGGCTACAATATTATGTATAAAACATTCAATGAGGAATTTGCACATGTGGGGAAAATGCTCATTTCTATTTTTTATTAACAGATTGGTTATTAAATTGTTCGAAAACATCAATTAAAACGTACATATAGATCTAAATAATAAAAATTTTAAATTTAAAATAAGCGAAAAGTGTCGAAAAATCATGTGACCTCAAAACGCTACGTGATTGGTTCTGACGTCACTATGCCCCATGCTTCAATGTTTACATTTTTCTAGCGCGAGATTCTACGTTTCCTCCTCTTAAACTAACATTTTAAAATCATATTTTTTCTCTAATTTGGTTTAATTTTTCTAATTTTAGTTTGTGGCTATTGTTTATTCCCCTTTTTTTAAAAATTATATACTATCGTCGTCTTTATTATTAGTTTTATTTCTGTTTTGTTTACCATGGCGTTATTACCCGGTTTTGCAAAAGGGCAATCTGACAACCTGCCTAAAATGGATTCATTTGCAGTGTTTTCCTTTTTGGGAAATAATCCAAGATTTATGGGAGCAGAAATACGAGGATTTAAAGCTCAGAGGTATGTATATATTTGTTTGCATTTATTATTCTAGTTATGTAATGTAGATTGTAGAACGCTGACGTACGTTGTACTTTACACAAACTTTAAAGTTAGACATTGTTTATGCATATTATTAAATTAATCTCGTACTCAAAAAGTTTAATAAACAGCTTCTATTATTATTCATTCATAGTACATGTTTAATTTTGTAGAATTAATTAGCACTGTAACATTACAAGTAGTGTCTGTTATAGGATATTTAGTAATTTTACAAGTAGTGTCTGTTATAGGATATTTAGTAATTTTAATTGTGTATTAAAAAGTTGACAGAAATTAAAAACACTACCAAATTTACGAATGTGTTCAGTGTTCTGCATTCATATCATAGAAATATGTATATTTTAAAAGGTAAAGGAATTATAATAAATCTGAACTATGCATGATAATTAAACTTTTGACTAATCACATATTAAGTGGTGCAAAGAAACAAATGTTTACTACTCATAATAATTTTAAACAATCCTCTAACTCCATAATTTTGTGTTTTAAAAACACATTTTTAAATTAATGTTTTAGTACTTAGAAAGTTACTTTTACTTAGATCTGGACGAGAAGGCTATGGAGATAATGCTGTAGGATATGTTCAGGTAAAAAGGGATGGAGACATCTGTACAGTCAATGCAAGGGTGACACCAGAACATAATGTCACAAAAAAGACTTACAGTGTGGAACTCAAGTTGAATGAAAAGGAAGAAAATGTCCTTTCCGTCCAATGCAATGATTGTGCAGCATCTTTGGGTGAGTTCCTTTATGTATTATATTTAATTTTATCTAAAAGTTTTAATGATAGTGTGTTTGGGGTAGATACAATAGACCATCCATGGTTAGCTTTCCCCGCTTTAAGTCATTTATAAATAATTAGTAATACTTTAGCAGTTATAAAAAATCTTTTTAATACAATACTTTATACATTTTATGTAAAAAACTAGCACCCAAAACTAGTGTAAAAAGATTAATTAAAAATAAACTTACAAAATAATTAATATATTTTATGCTTTTGTCACATTTTGCACACAAATTGTATTTATTTTAAAATTTCATCACCTACCCCCAACCCAGCATCTGGTGAATTCCATTGTAACGGACGTTACATTCACACACAAAATAAATTATAAAAAGATTATGAGATGCATATTAATGCTTCAAAATAGGAGTAGTTATTTTTTCCTGATAAAACCAATACTAAAGATAAACTTGACAGGTTTCAAAATTTATTTCTGATGTATTTAAGATGCAAAAACAAAAAATTCTTTAATGTAACGGATGTTACATAAAATGGAACATCATTTGTACTATAGCGTCATAAGATTAAAAAAATCTGTGAATCTATTACGTAAATTTGCTCAAAAATTTAAAAAATAACATTACAAGACATGCCTGTAATTTATCAGAACCTTGACATAAAAATTCAGTCATTTTTTTCTGTAATAAAAAATTTAAAAACTATTTGTAACAGACTTTACATATAATACATGATGTTGCAACTGTACCCTTAACTAGGCTATTTATATTCAAAACAGTCACAAACATGCATTTATTTTACTTTTATAGTTTTTACATTAATATTAAATTTACTCCAATTAAATTCAGTGGCATAATTTACGTAAGTAATAAGGTATAAAAATAATAATTTTACTTGCTAAAAAAACTTACAAATAGATATTTTCCCATTACTTCCCCTACAAAACAAACTTAATGTAAGGAAAAAGCAATAATAGGTTCTAGTTCTAGAGGCCATAAGCTTTTCAATGATATATAACACTTAAGAATTTGTTTAAAATGATTTTCTTTCGTAATGGTTTCATCTTAGGTGGAATTCACCATCTGGAGAATATAACTCATAACAAAACTCGTTGTTTTTACAAATATATTTAAATATTTATTTAAGTGGAAAATGTGAAAACTTGTATTTATTTCATATTTGCTGCAATGATTTGGCAAATCATCTGTATCACATTAAAACCCACAATTATTGCTAAATTAAAAAATTATTGAATGAAGATCCACTTACTGAGCATTTACAACTGTTTCAGCATCAAAGCTATTATCAAGTAACTGTATGTAATATACTTTAAGAGTTGTATATTGCATATCTCTGCTGTGAACAAACATTTTATAGACCGCTATCCAGAATGCTAGTTTTTCTGAAGTTATTCAGGTATATTCAAAATAATTTAATCTGATAGAGATAATATGGTAATTTAACGATTTTCAATTATGGATGAAAGTTTATTCATTTAATGAACACAGAAAAAAATTAAAGTCAGAAATAACAGCATTTTATTTGAAACATTTTTCATAAAATCAAAATTTTAATGCAAATAAACATTTTACAATGATTATTCAAGTGAATAAAATATGATATTCTCGGAATATAGTTTTCATTTTTGCATTAAATGCTAGTTTAAATTTAACCGACAATATTTTGATTTTTGTTAACTAAATTGTATATTAATATTTCTGAGGGTTTCTATAAATATATTTTTTTACAGGTGGATGTAAACATGCTGTAGCTTTGCTTATGTAGCTTCATAGACGAAGTGAAGAACCAGCAGTGACGTCAGTTTCGAGTTACTGGAAGAAGTCAAAACTTTCTTGTGTAGGCAATTCAATAAAATTCATTAAAGGGAAAGATTTAGTAAAATATAATTTGGAGCCTTTAATACCCCAAGATGGCTCATTTCGAACAAAAGTTGTTGAAAAAAGCAGACTTTTAGAGAGACAGGACACTTTTCTCACTAAATATTATAAAATGAAAGACCGGTTCATTACCGGTATTTACCGTCGTGTTTGTGCAGCAAGGTACTATACAATATTTAAAATTTACTTTAACACACTTTGACATCTTAAAAATAAAGAAAAAACACTAGATATCAAACTCACACTACGCAACACAATCCAAACACCGAAGTAAACAAATTCGCTTAGGAGCATTGTGACGTCACATGTATCCGCGTAGGAAAAGTAGCGTTTTTGAGATGAAGTAAATAGTGCGCGTTTAAAAACAAATTATGTTAATTTTTAGAGTTCTAAAACTAAAAAAAAAAGATGCTTTCGATCATATTTTTCTATTTTCTATATCATAAATGCAAAATAAAAAAACGTGCAAATTCCTCATTATCTTTAAAAAATGGCAAGGTTAGGGAAGGTTACGTTGTTGAGGAAGTAAAATGGAGAGTCCCGTGGTGACTGTTTGTACATGATAAATATAATCCTATTCGCATAAAAACTAAGACCAGCCCTGATTGCATAACATATAATAAAATAATCAACTCATAAATTTTTTACTTTCAGCGCTAGATAATTAAAAATGGACGCATACAAGCACAAGTCAGGAGCTCAGAAACGCAAAGAAAGACGAAAGAAACTTGACATAGGCAAAAAAGGGTGTAGGACATTATTTGACGTTGGAATTAAAGTAGATGTTACTGGTTTTGACGACACGAATTCAGAAGAAATTTCTCCATGCTTTGATGAAACCCCTAACATTGAAGAAAGTAAAGAGGGTGAAAGATGTAATTTAAATGAACTAACAGTAGCAGAAGGTTCTACCTCAGAACCTGTCTCAAAAGAAGAACATGAAACTCCAACTCCAACTCGTACTTTGGATACCAGGATCGGGACTATAATTACAAATTGAGACTCGGGACTTCTAATAAACATGGTGATAAACAGCAATATAATTGAGACTTTTGCGAAAATGGGCCCACCTGAAATGTCGCCAGACCTGCCAAATGATCGGAAAAGGGCATTCCCCAAAACAGTTCTTTTTTCTAAAAGGCCGAACGGAGAGTGTTAGGTGAGATTGGCTTGTATGGAGTGATACCGCAGAGTTATTGTTTTGTTTTCAGGGTAGGCTTTTTGATAGCGGTTGTGGGAGTGAGAAATCTGATTCAAACAAGTCTGTTTTATTGAGTAACGATGGATGGAAGAAATAATACGGTTGGCGCAAGCTGTATGACAAACTACCAACGCATCTAAAGGATCATCTCTCACAAGAATAGTTACATCCAATGGAGAGAGTTAGAAAGGCGGCTGAATGAAACTTCATTCATTCGCAGCTTGATTCTGAATTGGCCTCGAGAACGAAATACTGGAAAGAAATATTTCAAAGTATCTGTAGTTACGTTTATTGGAGAGTGGGGCTTAGCTTTCAGAGGAACCTCTGAAAGGATAGGTGATCCCAACAAAAGCAACTTTTGGGGGCTGATAGAGTTGTTATCTGAATTTGACCCATTACTAAGAGAACATATCACAAAGATAAAAAAAAGGCTCAAGAAGAGAGAAAACGGCTTCAAGCGCACTACTTGTCTAAAGATTCCCAAAATGAATTTATTCAAACTTGTGGGGCTAGAGTTCGGCAGAAGGTGCTAGAAGAGAGGAAAAAATCCAAATATTTTCCTATTATTGCTGACTCACCCCAAATGTCTCCCACATGGAGCAAACAACATTGGTGTTAAGATACGTATTAGATTGCGAATCTGAATTTAAGGTTACTGAGAGGTTCTTAAGTTTTGTTGTTTGCAACCAAAAAACAGGACAGGATGTTGCTAACTTGATTATGAGGGAACTTGAAAAGAACTCAATTCCTTTGAAGGATTGTAGGGGGCAAGGTTATGACAACGGTGCAAATATGGCCGGAGTCTATAATGGTGCTCAAGCCGTTATAAGTTAACAGAACAATCTTGCCTTTTACTCTAATTGTGCCGCACACAGCCTGAACCTGTGTGGGGTTAATGCCGCAGAGTGCTATGAAGAAGTGATAACATTTTTTGGGATGTTACAAAAAACATACAACTTTTTTTCCAGAAGCCCACAGAGATGGGAATACTTAGAAAAACGGATAGGATGCTCCCTGCATACCTTTCTCAAACTAGATGGTCGGCCCAGTAGATAGCGTTCGACCTTTTATCAAGCACTTGCCACTCATAATCCATGCCCTAAATGACTGTAAAGAGCTTAATCTAACCGAAGAGTGTAAAACAGAGCTAAAAAGAGTTATGAAGTACTTAAGATCCTTTGAATGTATTATCATGTCCACAAAATGGCTAAAAGTGCTTGTCACTATTGATCACAAGAATAAAGTTTTGCAAACTCGATCTGCAACTCTCGACATAGAGACGAAAAACATTGGTGATCTAATTGAGGAGCGGAAAGATCTGCGGAGTAAATGGTGCAATCTTTATTCTGAAGCAAAACAAGTGGCGGCGAACATGACAGAAAGTATAGAATGTTAAAAGGACTTCAAGGAGAAAAGACTTAAGAAAAGAAAAATATTCCATGACGAGACCAGAGATTGTGAAACCACATCTTGATGTGGTTTCACAATCTCTGTGAATCGATGTGGTGATCAAACGGGACGTTACGTAAAACACGAGGAGGAGAATTTCAAAATTAATGTTTTCTATAAACTTATTGACTCTTATCATTGGGGGTCTTACTCAGAGATTTCAATTTTCCGAAAAGGTTAGTGACCTTTTTCAATGTCTTTGGACATATCATGATAAAGAAGAAAATGAAATTGAAAATCAGTGTTTGACTTTGTGTCAAACGTACAAAGAAGACATAGACACTGACATTTTCAATGAAATCAAACACCTGAAGTCAATACATAAGACCAACTTAGGAGAAACGTCATTAGAACCTTTACAACTTTTGAACGCACTAAGGAAGATAAAGTTGGACAGCTTGTTCCCAAATACATCTATAGCAATAAGATTGTTCTGCTGCATCCCTGTATCTGTAATTCACAGTGAGAGAAGCTTCAGTGTAATGAAAAGGAATAAAAAGTGTCAATCGATCAACAATGAGCCAAGACAGGATGAACGATCTCAACATCTTGGTGATGGAACCTGGTTTGGCAAGGAGCCTGAAATATGATGATATTATTGGTGACTTTGCAAGAAAGAGGGTTAGAAGAGTTGTATTTTCATAAAGTAAAAAAGGAAAAAGTACGTTTTATTATGACATTTCATAAAATATTCAAGTTTAATTAAGTCCTAGTTTTGATTACTGTATAATAAAACTGTAAAATGTGTTAAACCGTCAAAAAGTTTTTATTTCGCAAATGTTTCCCCATCCCTTTCCACTGGCATGTGTTTATTTAACATAAAAATTTATAAGTACAATTTATAGTACATCAAAAGATAATGCATGACTGCACATTTCTTCAGCAGAAAAAGCTGATAATCAGGTAAGTCTTGGTTATAAAATAACCTGCAAGTTCGCAGTTCTGGTCTAATTAAGTGAAGGGTGGGGGAGGTGTACCGGGATTTAGGGGCTCGGACCCCTCAGTTGTCCAGGGGCCCGAGAATCCTGTCACCGGGCCTGCTCACACTACTTGGACATCCTGTTTATCGGCAATTATTTTATACTGCCATATCAAATGATAGGGAGCAATATTTCGAGAAAAAATTTTATCTTGTTTTTGGATAAAAATGTTTAAGATTCGGATTTAAAAAATAAAAACCTCCCTGAACCCAATATTTTATTTGTTAGTTATTCAAAACTAAAATTACTAAGTCAATCAAAACGACTGATTTTAAAATTGGTAGTGGTATCCATATTTTAACTGTCGGTAATTTAGGGAAAACTATTAGATATTTCTGTTCGATTTGAATTTTGCTTATTTTAAATTTATAATCACTTTATTCATAAAAGTTATTTTTTCTATCAAAGTTATTCGAAGTTATAGTGGAAAGCTATTAATAAATATTATGGTAAATACGTTAATTCGCATATATTGGAATCATTCAGAGGTCAAAGTTTTTTTATTTTTTTCCCAAGAATATTTTTTTTAAGTCTCCCGTCGGGAAACTCGAATATATTATATGAATATTATGATTTAACTATTTAATTATCGAAACGCTTTTTCCTAATCTCCCTATGAGAAGTTCGAATTGTGGCAAATACACTTCCCCATCATAATGCTGAATTAAATGCAGAAGGTATAGAATTTCGACCTCTTCTTTTTTCTACACGTATTTGATCAGAGTAAAGTCTCCCTGTCTGTATGTGACTGCTTCCCCTTTCCTCTGGAGGATGTTTAGGATTTCACTCGCGAGATTGAATTTTATTTTAATTGAGGCCGCAATGTAGAAAATGGGAATATTAGATTCGATTCAGGCGTATATTTTCCCAGCTGAGAACAATTAATAGAGGTACCTTAAATGCTCTTTTAAGTGTTAAAATCATTTAACTATGATTTACTTTTCATAATCATCTACTCTCTCTCTCTCTCATTTTAAAATTAGATATTTATTTTGTATAGACTTTTTTTTTACATACTACTAAAGCAGAATTGGCTTTAGTGTTATTTGTATTTTATGTAATTATGTTTGGAGAAAGCTTAAAAATATAGACACAGGTCCGGAAACGTTCAGCTTTTTTAAGCAGTTAACACACAAATATTTTGCAAGATTAGATAGTCATTGAAATCAGGTCAAAATGGGGGGGGGGAACTTGATTATATGAGCTTAACTCTTTTTATAACCTTTTCAACTTCAGAACAAGTTCATGTACTTCGGTTTTGCCAAAATTTTTAAATATCTTTAACCTAGAACTATTTTTAATTATAGATAACTTACTTCCCTTAGCTGTAGGCGTTCAAAGTATTATCAGACAAATAAAAGTGCCATTCAAGCATGGCTCACTGTATCATCAACAAATACGATTGTGTAATACTGCTTAAACAAAAGCATCGTTACTGAATTTCATTCAGTATTGCTACGTTTAGTTTCACCTCAATCATTCTCCCTGCATGCGCACAAAATTAAACGCAAGCTTGATGCTGTAATATAATGTTAATTATATAAGATTTACTGCTGTCTTCTCTCCTTCATACCAGAAAAAAAAGGGCTTTATCACAATAGATTCTAGCGATTTAAATTTTATTTTTGGCGTTATAAAAGTTTGGCTTTTCAAGTTATAAAAGTAAGGTCATATTGTGATTTTTCTTGTAAATTAATTTCATTTCCCGTTAACAATATTGGAAATTTCATTTAACAGTGTCTAATATGAACTCAAATTTCTTCGACCATCATGAACACCTCTCTTTCCCTTTTATATAAGATTTATTTATTTTATTCTTTGATTTACGGAAATTTTATTTTATTCTTTGTGGTATAAAGAAATTTAATTTAGTGCTATTGACATTTTTAATAATCTCTTGACGAAACTTGATAATTATTATTATATGCCAAAGAAAGTTTCTTTTTTAGCAATAAACTTTCACAGCTATACAAAAATTAGTTTTTTATTGCAACATGAAATTATTTAATTCATGAAACAAAATTGAAACAAAAAATTGAATGTATGTAAGTTTATTGTCTCTGCACCTTCAGAGTTTCAGAAGTATTTTGGTTGTACTAAATTTATCTAACAAATTGTTTAAATCTAAGTTATTTTTAATAATAGGAAACTTACTTTTCGTTCTGGAGGGTTTTTCAGAAATGAGCGGACAAAGGAAGCTTCTACCCAAGCATGGCTTACTTTATCATCAAGGAATGTGACGTTGTACCACTGAAACAAAAATAATAATTTTCGATTACTAATATTGCTAGACTTTCTATTACCATAGTAATTTAATTTAAAGAAAGTATGTATCAGTCTGAGGAACTTCTCTAGTAAATTTTCTTTACCGTTTCGTCGTCGTCGTCTAGCCAATAATATTCTTCTATATCTGGATCATCTTCAACCATACCGGGCCACCTGCAATCAATATGCAACGTTTCTGAAAAGTCTTGAAATATCCTTTATTATTATTATTTTATCGCAATTTAAGAAAAACATTTTAAGCCATTAGGCATAAAATTTTCCACAACCAGGGCATTGATCATTTAAATCAGGGGTTCCCAAACTTATTTGGCTTACCGCCCCCTTTTCAGAGAAAAAATTACTCACCGCCCCCCTGGAAATGTACCATTCTATGCAAGTAAACAGAGATACAAAAACAAATTTTTGGCCTTTTATGTATTTGTTTTTCTACCTATATAGAACATATGTTGCTGTAAATAAGACACCTTCAAGCTTGAAATTATAAAATTATTCATTAAAATCAACCACAGTTACATTCGCATTACACATCAAAAATTAAGATGGCTAAGGATAATAGTCGTTTGATAAAAATTACAAATAACAGTAAAACTAATGTGAAGGATGAACTTGGTGCATAGCAATCTATTTATTTATATTCGGCTCTATTTTAGAAGCATTCTTAAATCACGGCGATTAGTAATTTGCAGTCGGTTTCTGTTTTTAGATAACGCATTTGTGACCGCACTGAACCCACGTTCCACTAAATATAATGAAGGTAACGCTGTTAAGAATTTTTGTACCACAGCCCATAATCCAGGGTAAAGTGTTGGTATCTCTTTTTGCAGCTAGAACTGTTGATAGCTATGTTTAAATTTTAATTTTAATTCTTCATTTGTTGATACTTCTATTAGTTCTTCTTGTAATTTTACAAATTCCTCTGAGTTTGATCCTGAAAAAGGATCCAAAACCCAATCGTGTATGTTCATTTTAATAATATCTTCAAACAGTTGGTTGAAGTTAGAATGGAGAGCCCCCAAGTTCTGACAATATATAAGCCCGTCTTCATAATGTTTTTCTACTGCTGATAAATGTGGAAATTGGCTCTTCCAAAATTTTTTTTGTTCAGTAGAAGTTTTGCCACAAAAGCGGAAATCACAGTTTTTTTTATTAAATTCAGATCATCGCCTTGGAGTTTTTGATTTGCGTCATTGAATTTGCTAAACAAGTCTGTCAAATAGGCTATGTCATTTTTGGAATCGGTTAAGTTGACTCGTAAATTATCATTGTTTTCTAAGAACTCTAGCACTGAGTCAAAGAGTTTATAAAATCGATCGAAACAGGCACCTTTTGACAGCCAACGACCTTCTGTATCAAGCAGCAAACGATTGAATTCTTCATCGTTTTCAGAGCAAAGTTGTCCAAACAATCTGTCATTCTCAATGCGTTGCATCTGATTTTGTTGACTGCTTGAACGACATGCTGCAATGACCTATGCAGGCGTTCATTCAGAATTTTGGCAACTAAATATTGCCGATGAATGACGCAGTGCACGGCAAATACATTCGGAACGCTCTTTTTAAATATGCAAGAAAACCCCTGTAGCGACCTATCATCGATGGAGCACCATCAGTAGCAACTGATAAGATATTTCTGAGGGGGATTTCTTTTTCTTTGAAAAACTCTTCCAATACATGAAATATTGATTTCCCCTTGGTATCAGTTTACAAATTTTTTGCAAATAATAATTCTTGGCATATTTTTTCTTCTTGTGGGAATCGCACGTATGCTAACAGTAAGGCCTCATTTCCTGGAAAAGTTGACTCATCAAGCTGAATTGAGAACTGGAATTTTTTTAAATACTCACATGAGTCTTCAACATCTTGAGCCATTTCATCATTTCTCCTTTGGACTATTGCTCAATGGAATTTTCTTTGTGATTTCAGAAGCTGGCTTGTGTAGCATAGTGCGTATTACTTTAGTTATAGCCGGTAGAATTAGTTCTTCCCCAATAGTATGCGGTTTTCCTGATTTAGCAATCATTAGAGAAATATTATATGAAGCACGCAACCCATCGTCACAACCTTTGGATTCTACTGGGAAGCGTTTTGCTAATGTCGGCTTTCTCAAAAAATTTCCCTTCGTTGCTTTAAAATAAGATAAGGTTTTATTTTTCTTATCAGCATGTACTTTTGTCAAATGTTCTAGTAATCTTGATGGCTTCATAGCTTCATTTGATTAAACTTTTTCACAAATCAGGCACATGGGTAATATGTTGTTTGCAAGCGACGACAGCTGGCGTTGTCGTCCTGGAAATAACATGGGTCCAACCCGTAAAACTGCCACATCGTAGGGAGCACCATGTCATCCAAAATAGTGCAATAGGCGTCGGCGTTGAGCTTACCATGAATTGGGACCAAGGGTCCCAGTCCATACCAGGAGAAACATCTCCAGACCATAATTTCACCTCCGCCGAACTTTACCGTGGGCCATCGGTTGGATGCGGTTCTTCCGAATTTCTCTGGACAGCGCCCGTCGCTCTCCCAGTTTCGTAGGTCTGCCCACTCGGGGCACATTCTGACAATCACCGCTCACCTTCCACTTCTGAATCGCAAAGGCCACTGTCGATTTTGGGTAATTCAGCTCGCTAGATGTGTCCTTTAACTTACCAACCAATGGCGCAACAATCCATAGATATCTCCCTTAAGGCTCGGCCATATCTGTGATACCCGACGATTAGATCTTTGTCGAAATCAGATAACTCTGCACTTCGTGGCATCTTGCATACGACTAATGCCAATGTTGCTTCCTA
The DNA here is from genome assembly GCA_907164885.2 of Dolomedes plantarius. Classification (NCBI taxonomy): domain Eukaryota; kingdom Metazoa; phylum Arthropoda; class Arachnida; order Araneae; family Dolomedidae; genus Dolomedes; species Dolomedes plantarius. The sequence continues at coordinate 128,823,173 of OU015496.1, forward strand.
CACGATATTTAACGGCGGAGGGTGTGACGTATATCAGGACCGCAGATATCGTCATTTGTACGGTCGTCCAAATACTTATTTATATATATATATATATATATATATATATATATATATATATATATATATATATATATATATATATATATATATATATATATATATATATATATATATATATATATATATATATATACTAGCTGTTTACCCGGCGTTGTCCGGCTATTTATTTATCCCAATTTTTTATTACACGGGAAAAGGAATGAATTCTACTTATAGTGTAAAATCTAAGTAATTTTATTTACAGGTATTTAAAAGTATATATATATATATATACAGTCTATAGATTATAAACTAAAATTACAAACTCATTATGATATTAATTTAAGCTAAAACTTGATTAAAACCAACATTTTTAGTTTTCCCTCCTGAAGCAAGAATAAATAAATTATTGGGTGAAGCCATCCTTCAGCAAGAAGCGTAAAGTTGTTCGTGAGAGAAACATGGCGATCTCAGATCCATTCCGCAGTACTGTCCCTGTAGTTCCGTAGACTGTCCCTGTGACTAGTTGATTGTGATCAACAACACAAGTCTCACTGGAAATTGCAATCTTGTACAGTTAAAAGGGAGATTCGTCGGAATGAATGGTATCCGTGGTAAAAAAATGTTTCACCCACTCCCTTTCCTGTTAGGATTGTCGCTTCAATAATATTGCCCAGCATTTTTACACACAGTTTTGTGCCGTTGCAAAGTTTTGGCGGGTCGAGGTTCCGTTGCAAAATAATTGGAGATCCAACTTTAAGAAAAAGACGATGTGGTGGCAACCCAGCCGGATCAAATGACTTTAGGAACTCTGTTGGGAAATTGACGACCTCATCGGTATATATTACGGTATCGATAGATTTGTATTCAGTGACTATGCCTGGTAACATGGAAAACAATCGATTGTTTATTTCTTGTACATCTTCATTTTTAGCAGCAAGCATGGCCCTCTCTCGCAACCACTTCAAATTGGGATAGTTTTGGAAAACAGCCGGATAGACCGCATCTATATGCTTCATAAATATGTCATCAACCCCCTGGCTAAATTATGTTTTCAGAGCCTTTTTCTATTTTTAGTATGTAGTTGTAATTAGCTATCCCAAAATTGGGGAATGTTTTTTAAATCCATGCTCTAATAAAAACAAGAAATTGTATCAAATGATAAAAATTTTGAGACAGGTTTTAGGTTAAAAATTTCTTGAAAAAACATTGATTAGTTAAGAAGATATCCTGCGCGATGTGCTACAAAATCACATACAGAGAAAAACAGATTTAATTTTTTTACGGCAACTTAAACAAAATGTAATGAAATAAATAAACGAAATACAATATAAATAATTATACCTACTATTGTGGGAAAGAAAACCAGTGATGTAACGAGCATAACTGGAGCCCAAGGTATGATACCTTTATGGCACCCCCCCCCCATCGGAAAGACATAGTAATACAATATATAGAATTAGTTATTTTGGGACCATTGGCCCCCCACTGCGAGTGGCGCCCGGAGCATGAGAGACCCCCTTGCCCCCCTCTCACTACGTAAAATCTTAATCCATGCCCAAATAAAAACAACATATTGTAGGAAAGGATAAACATTTTGGTATAGGTTTTAGGTTAAAAATTTCATGAAAAAATATTAATTTGTTAAGAAGATATCCTGCAATGCTACAATATCACATATGAAAATAACGCGTTTAAAATTTTTACGGCAACTTAGACAATATAATGAAATAAATATAGGAAATACAATATAAATAACTATACCTATAATCGTGGGAAAAAAATACTTTAATGCACGCCCTAATAAAAACAACATATTGTAGGAAAGGATAAAAATTTTGATATAGGTTTTAGGTTAAAAATTCATGAAAAAATATTAATTTGTTAAGAAGATATCCTGTGCGTAATGCTACAATGTCACATATGGAGAAAAACGCGTTTACAATTTTTATGGCAACTTAGACAAAATATAATGAAATGAATATAGGAAATACAATATAAATAATTTTACCTACAATTGTGGGAAAAAACTATTTTAATGCATGCTGCAATAAAAACAACATATTGTAGGAAATGATAAAAAATTTGGTATAGGTTTTTGGTTAAAAATTGCATGAAAAGTATTAATTAGTTAAGGGGATATCTTGCGTGGCGTACGGCAACTTAGGAAAAATAAAATGAAACAAATATATGAAATACAATACAAATAATTATGGCAACATAAATAATTTTAAAATATTTATCATAACTTTCTTTAAATTGTATGTTGTATGTAGTATTAGAACAAATCAACTTTTTCGGTTTTAACAGAAACAAATGTGTAAAAAGAATATTATTTACATATGTTTTGTTAATACGAGCACGCTGTAAAAGTAGGAACAATTCAGTGACTACAATTTTGAAACTAAATGTAAGCTGTTACACTTTGTGGAATCACCCCTCTGAATATGGCGTCCACGTTAGGGTTAGCTGGCAAACAGCGAGCGAAAAGATAAAAATAAATAAAATCAAAAAGTTTCGAGTTATATATTAAACCAGAATAATAAATGAAAATAATAATCTTTCAAGTCAGATTTTATACTCTAAAATAAATCGGATCCAACGGCATATTGACACTCTCACACGCGATGGAAAATTCGAATCAACCACGCTAAGTGTCACGAGATCTTTTTAATCGCTACTGCAATCCCCCTCGCTTATGTCTTTGTGTCTATTGAAGAGTTAAAGACTAAGCTTCTAACCTGCTAACTTATTTCTGACTTAAAACTCCTCTTACTTCATAAATACATGTATATTCACCAACCCATGAGAACTTTCCAGAAATCTTAGTACGAATATTTTTCTATTTACTCAATAAAGCAGCATGTCATCGTGACGCTTTCGGTAAAATCGTTCATTTCGTACGCTCCACGACCCGGGTTCGAATACGGATCGTACAAATTTTGCTAAACCTGTATTTTCAGCTTTTTTATGGAGGCTTTTTTATTTCATTTTTAAAATTATTATTATTATTATTTTTATTTATTATTTTTTTAATTATTTTTATTTTATTTTATTATTTTTAAAAATTATTATTTTTATTTTATTTTATTATTTTTAAAAATTATTATTTTTATTTTATTTTATTATTTTTAAAAATTATTATTATTATTTTATTTTATTTTTCATATTATTAATGTGTATAACATTTCGTATACTTTTTTTCCTATGTTATTTATACTGTGTTTAGTTTTTTAATGGATTTTGGTAGGTTTATTATAAATTTATATATTTTATGTTTTACTTTTCAGGATTTTTTGCTTCAATGATAAAGGCTAAATCTTTACTATGTTATTTATACTGTGTTTAGTTTTTAAATTGATTTTGGTTAACAAACATTCGACAATTTGACATTTTTACTTTTCAGCTTTACTTTTCAAAATTCTTTACTTTCCTAAAGACAGTTTGACATTTTTCCTTTTCAGCTTTTAGTGGTTTATTATAAATGTATATATTTTATGTTTTATTTTTCAGGTTTTTTTTGCTCCAATGATGAAACGCTAAATCTAGCTGAATTCTAAAGAAATTATTGTAAATATATGGTTTTTTATGTTGGGTTTTCTTTTTATTCATGCGTATAACATTTCACATGCTTTTTATTCTATGTTATTTATACTGTGTTTAGTTTTTAAATTGATTTTCGTTAACAAACATTCTTAAAATCCCGGGCAACGCCGGATAAATTATCACCTGTGTAGGTTGATAATTTATAAATTTTAAAACTGTTACCACATGTATATTTACAGATCCACAAGAACTTTCCAATATTTTTAATTAATAAATAACCAACAACTTTGGAAGGATGCGACTGTCGATTCACAGACATTCAGTAGATGGCGCCACTATTTTAAACTTTTAGTATTCCAACCATGAAGCTACAGATGTTTCATGATTCTGTAGCTTCATGATGCCAACCCATCTGAAAACCCACACTTCGCTACGGAATACATTCAAATTAAATACAACGTCAAAGTATGCAATTAATGGCAATATATATATATATATATATATATATATATATATATATATATATATATATATCTATATATATAAAACAGTTCCGTAACTGACTCATTCATTCATTCATTCATTCATTCACTGACTGACTGACATACAACACACAGACCAAACCGCTGGACCTAAAGGGCTGAAATTTTGCATGGCGATTCTTCTTATAGAGTAGGGGTGCACTAAGAAAGATTTTTGAAAAATTCTTCTTAGATTTTTTTAAATTAAATTTTTAAGCTGTTTTTGTAACTTTTTTAAAGTTTGCATTTAAAATAATAATTTCAGGGTTATAAAATTTATATCACGAGAAAGATGAGATCTTTTTCGAATCTTTACCCCCCCTTTTCTGATTTTTGGTGAATTTTTAAAGATTAATTTTTTAGAATTTAATTTATTAAATGCTGATCACGTGATTTCTTTTTCTGGTACTTTAAATAAATTTATCGTCACGTGCATAAAAACTAAATAGACAAAAAAAAATATTTTTTTCTTGCTAATGCGGCAGACGATTGGACATTATTTTGTCTAATAACATATCCCTTACGATTTTTTTATAAATATGTTTTTTTTTTACATCAATTGTATACATTGATCGTCGTATTTATTATAAATAAATATATATATATATATTTATATTTTTTGGCATTAATTGCATACATTGACCGTTGTATTTAATTTGAATGTACTCCGTAGCGAAGTGCGGGTTTTCAGCTAGTATACATATATATACATATATAATAATATATACATATATAATATTATATACATATATAATATTATACATATTTATTATGTGTATCTAATCAGTAGAAATATATTTATATATATATTTAAATATATATTTTATAAAATATATATTAAAATTAAATATTTTATATAGATAAAAATATCCCATATGATTTTTTTATAAATATATTTTTGTTTATTTTTACATCAATCGCATAAATTGATCGTTGTATTTATTATATATATATATATATATATATATATATATATATATATATATATATATATATATATATATATATATATATATATATATATATATATATATATCATTAATTGCATACATTGACCTTTGCAGTGGCGCACCCAGGATTTTTTCTTGGGGGGGGCCCGAGATGAATGGATAAAAATATTTATAATGCATGGGGGGGGGCCGAGATGAATGAATACAAATATTTATAATGCAAAATCAATATTTCTACTTCTTTGGGGGGGGGGCCAGGGCCCCCTGGGCCCCCCCCTGGGTGCGCCACTGGACCTTTGTATTTAATTTGTATGTACCCCGTAGCGAAGTACGGGTAGATATATAGATATAAAAATTTTGATGCATTCCATCAAAAAAATACTGGGCTGCAACCCCCGCTCTTCATGTTCATCAGACAGAACGCGCTTAGCGCGTTTCTTCTGAAATGATATACAAAAAATAAGAAAGAAAGAAACTTTGAGCCTGCGGACCTTCGTCTGATTATACGTCTGATTTTATTGAGAATTAATAACACAGTGTTGCGTGATTCGCACGTTTGGATTGAATAAGTTCACTGTTTAATTAGATTTGTTTGATCCACTGTTTAATTAGAAATAAGTTTTATAATTTACATTTGCCTTTATTATTTATTTTTCCATTATAAGCTCAGTTTGTTCCACATCACCCAAGAGGTAAAGTGAAAGATGCCCCTATTATTCATTCAAAGTAAGGCGCGATTTCACATGAAGCCTATTTTCCTTACTTTGGTGATTCGGTTTTTTATTGTCGACAGGCCAAAAACCGTATCGGTTTTTAATTTTCCTAAGGCCAAAAACCGTAGAAAAAGTAAATTGTAAATCGGTTCAAGCGATGAGAAAAACTGCAAATAACAAAGGACAAAAAGCAGAGCCGGGAAAGTTGTGTTAAAACATGCTAATTTGAACTGCATTCTTAAAAAACTCCCATCTCAGTTAGTCTAGTGGTTAAATTTTATCTTTTACCGTATTTTAATATTTCTTTTGTCAATTTATTTCGTTGTTATGCACGTAACGCAAAATTAATTTAAAGTATCACAAAAAGAAAAGAAACCACGTGATCAACATTTCATAAATTAAATTCTAAAAATTAATCTTTAAAAATTCACCAAAAATCAGAAAAGGGAGGTAACGATTCGAAAAATATTTCGTTTTAAAGGAATTTTTATGATCTTTCTCGTGATATAAATTTTATAACCCTCGGATTATCATTTTAAATGCAAACTTAAAAAAATTAGAAAAAAAGCTTAAAAATTTAATTTAAAAAAAATCGAAGAAGAATTTTTCAACAATCTTTCTTAGTTCACCCCTCCAGTATAAACTCCACTATAGAAGAATCACCATGCAAAATTTCAGCTCTTTATGTCTTGCGTTATCTGTCAGTTAGTCAGTCAGTTAGGCACGGCAAAAATTTATTACCATGAAGCTCTCACCCCCCGCGCACCCCTCTTCTCCCGCGCAGGGGAAGAGGGATAGGTTCGGATTTCACTGAACGACTGCATCCACAGGGGGTCTCGCACCTCTTACGGGCACAAAAAATCATTAAAAAATTAATTTAAAAAAAAACTAATTGAGCCCCAAACTTCGTTTTTGCTGATTTAAGTTTCTCGGGTCCTAAACATTAACTGTACCGAATTTGGTCCTGGTGGGTGAAACAGTCTATGATTCTATAGCGGACAAACAAACAGACAAGCTCTTTTATATATATACTAGCATTATTCGCCAGCGATGCCCGGGTAGATATATAGATATAAAAATTTTGATGCATTCCTTCAAAAAAATACTGGGCTGCAACCCGCTCTTAATGTTCATCTGACCAGACAGAATGCGCTTAGCGCGTTTCTACTGAAATGATATACAAACAATTAGAAAGAAAGAAACTTTGAGACTGCGGACCTTCGTCTGACTATACGTCTGATTTTATTGAGAATTAATAACTCAGTGTTGCGTGATTCGCACGTTTGGATTGAATAAGTTTACTGTTTAATTAGATTTGTTTGATTCACTGTTTAATTAGAAATAAGTTTTATAATTTACATTTGCCTTTATTATTTTTTTTTCCCTTAAAAGCTCAGTTTGTTCCACATCACCCAAGAGACGCACTTTTTTCCACATCACCCAAGGGGTAAAGTGCAAGATGCCCCTTTTATTTAAACAAAGTAAGGCGCGATTTCACATGAAGCCTATTTTCCTTACTTTGGTGATTCGGTTTTTTATTGTCGACAGGCCAAAAACCGTAGAAAAAGCAAATTGTAAATCGGTTCAAGCGATGAGAAAAACTGCAAATAACAAAGGACAAAAAGCAGAGCCGGAAAGGTTGTGTTAAAACATACTGATTTGAACTGCATTCTTAAAAAACTCCCATCTCAGTTCGTCTAGTTGTTAAATTTTATCTTTTACCGTATTTTAATATTTCTTTTGTCAATTTATTTCGTTGTTATGCACGTAACGCAAAATTAATTTAAAGTATCTCAAAAGAAAAGAAACCACGTGATTAGCATTTCATAAATTGAATTCTAAAAATTAATCTTTAAAAAATCACCAAAAATCAGAAAAGGGAGGTAACGATTCGAAAAAGATTACGTTTTAAAGGAATTTTTATGATCTTTCTCGTGATATAAATTTTATAACCCTCGGATTATAATTTTAAATGCAAACTTAAAAAAATTAGAAAAACAGCTTAAAAATATAATTTTAAAAAATCGAAGAAGAATTTTTAAAAAATCTTTCTCAATTTACCTCTCCAGTATAAACTCCACTATAGAAGAATCACCATGCAAAATTTCAGCTCTTTATGTCCAACGGTTTGGATTGTGCGTTATCTGTCAGTTAGTCAGTCATTTAGGCAAGTTTATTACCATGAAGCTCTCACCCCCCGCGCACCCCTCTTCTCCCACGCGGGGGAAGAGGGAGAGGTTCGGATTTCACTGAACGTCTGTATCCACAGGGGGTCTCGCACATCTTACGGGCACAAAAAATCCTTAAAAAATTAATTAAAAAAAAACTAATTGAGCCCCAAACTTCGTTTTTGCTGATTTAAGTTTCTAGGGTCCTAAACATTAACTGTGCCGAATTTGGTCCCGGTGGGTGAAACAGTCTATGATTCTATTGCGGACAAACAAACAGACAAGCTCTTTTATATATATATATATAATATAATATAATATATACATATATATATATATATATATATATATATATATATATATAATAAATACAACGATCAATGTATACAAATGATGTAAGAAAACAAAAAAATATATATTTTTAAAAATCGTAAGGGATATTTTTATAGACAAAATAATGTAGAAGAAAATATTCAAATTAAATCTAATAGGGCATACTAAAGAATATAGTACAGTTTGAGGAACATATCTTTTACTGTATTTTAATATTTTTTTGGATAATGTCCAATCGTCTGCCGCATTAGCAAGAAAAGAAATTTTTTTTGTCTATTTCGTTGTTACGTGACGATAAATTTATTTAAAGTACCAGAAAAAGAAATCACATGATCAGCGTTTAATAAATTAAATTGTAAAAATTAATCTTTAAAAATTCACCAAAAATCAGAAAATGGAGGTAAAGATTCGAAAAAAATTTCATTTTAAAGGAATTTTTATGATCTTTTTCGTGATATAAATTTTACAACCCTCAAATTATTATTTTAAATGCAAACTTGAAAAAAGTTACAAAAACAGCTTAAAAATTTAATTTAAAAAAATCTAAGAAGGATTTTTCAAAAATCTTTCTTAGTGCACCCCTACATTATAAGAAGAATCGCCATGCAAAATTTCAGTCCTTAGGTTCAGCGGTTTGGTCTGTACTTTGTATGCCATTCAGTCAATCATTTTGTCAGTCAGTTACGGAAATGTTTTATATATATATATAGATTTTTATTACTATCTTTATATCGTAACGTTAACAACATGCGCACGCATTAATTTCCTATACTTTTTTTTATTGTCTTTATAATAGCGTAATTTTCATATGATTTTAAACAACAATCGTTTTTAACTGGCATTCAATTGGCTGTTAAAACTTTATACTTACACCCTATTTAAAAGAAGTAGGGTGTAAATTGTAGGGTAGAAAGTTGGTAAAATAAAAATTTTGTGCAATGTATTCAATTTCTCGATTAAAAGTAGTTTTTTTCTAAAAATTAATTTATTTCGCTTGGAAAGCTAAATATTTTATGCACGGGGTTTATATTATTACTAGCGGCCCGTCCCGACTTTGTCTGGGTTGAACAAAATATTATACCAATAAATTTCCAGTTGATAGCCAATAAATTTCCAGTTGATAGCCAATAAATTGTAAATCTTTTTTTACCTTAATAATAACCTAAATAATACCTTAAATTAATTTTATGTTAGTTAATAATTAAAATAAATTTTTTAAAGAAAAAGGCATGCCGGAGAACGGCTTGGTTCGAACCGCTAGCGTCAGAACAGAAGCCCACGGCGATAGCACCACGATAAGGACCGTTGAAATCTTCGGAACAAAAAGCGGTAGAAGACAGTAGCGGAAACAATGGAGATTGTTAGGATTAATCCCCTAACTTTATTTCTACTGATCAGATATACATAATATATAGCCTATGTCCATCTGGAATACTGCACCTTTCAAACAGTGAAAGAATTTTTCAAATAGGTACAGTGGTTCTGAAGATTACCCTCCACGTACAAAATCGCTCTCTCTTTATATATAAGTATAAATAGCACCACGCTAAGGATCGTTGAAGACTTCGGCACAAAAAGCGGTAGAGGACAGTAGCGGTAACAATGGAGATTGTTAGGATTAAGCCCCTAACTTTATTTCTACTGATCAGATATACATAATATATAGCCTATGTCCATCTGGAATACTGTACCTTTCAAACAGTGAAAGAATTTTTCAAACAGGTACAGTGGTTCTGAAGATTACCCTCCACGTACAAAATCGCTCTCTTTTTATATATAAGTACTAGGTGAAAACCCGCGCTTCGCTACGGAGTACATTCAAATTAAATACAACGGTCAACGTATTCAATTTATGCCAAAAAATAAATATATATATTTATAATAAATGCGATGATCAATGTATAAAATTGATGTAAAATATATATCTATGTATATATATATATATATATATATATATATATATATATATATATATTTATAAAAAATCGTAAGGGATATGCATTTTTTTTAATAATATCCAATCGTCTGCTGCATTAGAAAGAGAAAAAAATATTTTTTTTGTCTATTTAGTTGTTACGCACGTGACGATAAATTTATTGAAAGTACCAGAAAAAGAAATCACGTGATCAGCATTTAATAAATTAAATTCTAAAAATTAATCTTTAAAAATTCACCAAAAATCAGGAAATGGAGGTAAAAATTTGAAAAAAATTTCATTTTGAAGGAATTTTTATGATCTTTCTCGTGATATAAATTTTATAACCCTCAATGTATTATTTTAAATGCAAACGTAAAAAAAGTTTAAAAAACAGCTTAAAAATTTAATTTAAAAAAATCTAAGAAGAATTTTTGAAAAATCTTTCTTAGTGCACCCCTACACTATTAGAAGAATCGCCATGCAAAATTTCAGCCCTTTAGGTCCAGCGGTTTGGTCTGTCCGTTGTATGTCAGTCAGTCAGTCAGTCAGTGAATGAATGAGTCAGTTACGGAACTGTTTTATATATATAGATAGATATAGATTAAACGTTTGTCACTTGGAGAAACGTTTAATTGACAAAACGTTTACAATATAGACGTTTACAATATAAACGTTTACAATTGACAAACGTTTATAGATACACATTGGTATCTCAAAATTAGAGTAAGAGATGAAATAAAAATACAAAAATAAAAAAAGGATTTTAAGTAAAGAATGTTTTTTTAACTATTTTAAGCACCTAAAATAATATTCAAATTAATATTACGTTACTTAATAATTGTGTGCACGGCCGCCATCTTGGATTTTTTGCGCCAACTTGGCGATTTTACCGTGTTTTGAGGAGTGGAAAAATTCTCGTCAATGTGTTTTAGCGGTGTTTTTGACTTTGAATTTTTTTAGCCTTTTTTAATAAAAAAGACCTGTTTAAATTATGAAACTTAGAAAATTTTTTGAAAAATCATTTAAACGTTGGACTTAGATTTATTTTTGGGTTTTTGATAAAAAACCCTTTTTTCTGAAAAAATCATTCTCAAATATTGGAAATTTTGGGTTTTTCTTTTAGCTTTTTTAATAAAAACGACCTTTTTAAATTGTGAAACTTAGAAATATTTTTGAAAAATCCTTTAATCGTTGGACTGAGATTTTTTTTTGTCATTTTTAATTAAAAACTACATTTTCAAATTATGATCCATATGAAAAATTTGGTCAAATTAATTTTACTTACAGATAAAATTTCAATGCCATCTATTCAGTTTGCCCTAACTCTTTGGCTAATAGCAATAAATCACCAAAATATTCTGCCAATATATTGTTAATTAGAAAAAAATACAGCATTTTCGTACCACCTAAATAACTTGCAATTTAAAAATTATCTAAAGTTCAGCTTTGAAAAATGTAAAATAATTATGAACCCATAAATTTATGGTGAGTAACCAGATCCTTTTTTTTTAAAAATTATTATTATTATTATTATTATTATTATTATTATTATTATTATAAGGGCATTGTGGTAATGAAATTTTACTTCAGATTTGACCTTAACCAAATATTTGGTGCATACAATAAAATCGGGACAAGGATTATTTGACCAGTTATCCTGCTGTGTTGGAAATAAGAAAAAAAAACCATTTTCCTAAACCAATAACTTAACCTTAACTAACTTTTTAACTTAGGTTCCTGGGGAGAGAGAAGTTGAACTTCAGTTATTTAAATTTATTTGTAATCCACTACAACTTGGAATTATAAAATATTTAAAAATATATTGTATTTAAAATGTATACTGTATTTTGCAGTTTACGAAAAAAGGATGGCAGATAATTTTTACTTCAAATAAATGAAATGGTGTATCATTATAGTATACTAATTGACAATCGATAAACAAAATTAAAAGCAACTTAAATTTAATAAGTTAACGAAAAACTGATAGTGGATTCAAAAATTTTCAACAAAAAGACTCATAGTTTTAAAAATAATTTACTCTTTTGAGTATAGTCAATTTGACTCAGATTTCCAGGTCAAGGCCAAGATCTGACCTAAAATTATTATACTGTAATTAAAAGATCACATCAGAAATAACTGTTTGATCTTAAAATTAGAGAATTTGACATTGGGTTATTTTTACCAGAACGCAATAATTATCGCCATGCGAAATGCGCCAAACCCTGGCGGAAAAATCCAAGATGGCGGCCGTGCACACAAATCTAGAGTATCCCCCCTAACTTTATTTCTACTGATCAGATATACATAATATATAGCCTATGTCCATCTGGAATAATGTACCTGTCAAACAGTGAAAGAATTTTTCAAATAGGTGCAGTGGTTCCGGAGATTACCCTCCACGTACAAAATCTGCTCTCTCTTTATATATTAGTATAGATTACTATCTTTATATCGTAACGTTAACTTCATGCGCGAGCATTATTTTCTTATGCTTTTTTTATTATCATCTTTATAATATCTTTATTTTCATATGGTTTTAAACAACTATCGTTTTTATTCATATTATGTTGGTTTTTTATTAATTAAAAATTAAGGGTAATTAATTTCGATTCCGGAAGTTCTTATTATCTTTATTTTCATATGCTTTTTCATTTACGAATTATTCAAATGTTGGTTAAAAAACTTTTGCGTAATTTATATATTTGTGTGTGTTTAATTATTGAAATTAATAAATTTATATTTCTGGAGAGGATGTTTCAGTTTTTAGTGGTACTTTGATGAAAGGCTGAATGTACCAAAATTCTGAGGAGTTTATTATGGAGAGAAAAGGAATTTAATATGTAGAGGATGTTTACAGGAGTTAAATGAGGAGAGGAGTTGAATGGTTTGCAGGCCTCAATCAAACACTTCATTTTTTAAGAGGCAACGCTGCAGTCATATCATGGTTCTATTGGAAATTTCTGCTGAACCTGTAATTGCAGCTTCTTTTTTTTGCCCCAATGATGAACGGCTAATTATAGCTGAATTCTGAGGAGTTTATTATAAATTTATAGATTTATAGATTTCACGAGGTTTTTTTTCTATGTTATTTATACTGTGCTTAGTTTTAAATTAATTTTGGTTAACAAACATTAGAGAATTTGACATTTTTACTTTTCAGATTTTAGTACTACAATGATGAAAGTCTGAAATTCTGAGACGTGTATAACATTTCACATATATTTTTTCTATGTTATTTATACTGAGTTAATTTTTAAATTGATTTTGGTTAACAAACATTCTTAAAATCCCGGGAATCGCCGGGTACTTCAGCTAGTATCTATATATATATATATCTATATAAATAAAAATGTAAATGTTCGTTTGTTCAAAACCTCAAATCTTCGAAAGTTCTTCACCGATTTCTTTGAAATTTTCTCACCACGTTGCATTCGAATATGTGAGTGTTTTTATATACATATTATATAGATACCACACCTGTGACAGGTATAAACATGCTTTTTTTAAACACATGCTATACTAAATATTTTACGGCAAACGATAAATGTCTTTCCCTTCCCCCTCAGAACAGAAATTTGTCACGGTGGGGTGCGACCCCACTATCAGCAGTCCCGTTTAGGTCATAAAGTACGCAGGAATCGTTCTAGACAATAAAAGACGATCGAAGAGATAAGAGAACGCACATGGCTGAAGATATTTTCCGTCGAATACGCGAGGAAAATTCAAATATGAACACGAATTTCACAGCAGAAATCTACAACGAAGCGTTTATAATGATTGAAGATTTGTGCTTAGAAATCGCGAACAAAGTTTTCAATCAATTGGGAATGCCATCACCGAATCGATCTGCTGATGCTTCGTTTGATGTAGAATTGCGTCGTGAACAAAATTACATCACGGGTGATCTTTTGTCGTATGTGCAATCAAATATTCCTAAGCTAACGCTTGAGCAAAAAGGCATTTACGATCAAATAATGCAAACTGTCAATAACGGGGTTGGAGAAATCTTCTGAGATGCGCCAGGAGGAACTGGTAAAACATTCCTACTTAGATTGATTCTGGCAGCAATTCGATCCCAAAATGGCATAACCTTAGCTCTTGCGTCGTCCGGAATAGCTGCGACATTGTTACCAGGTGGAAGAACTGCACATTCCGTTTTGAAATTGCCATTGAAAATGCAATTCATTGAAACTCCCACGTGCAACATTTCCAAAGCATCCGGCATGGGAAAAGTATTGCAGAAAGGCAAACTTATTGTTTGGGGTGAATGTACAATGGCACAAAAAAAAAAAAATCGCTCGAGGCTCTTGATCGATCATTGCAAGATTTGCGTGGAAACATCAGACCATTTGGGAACGCATTAATATTGCTTGCAGGAGATTTCAGACAAACATTACCTATAATTCCTCGATCGACACTAGCGGACGAAATAAATGCTTGCCTGAAATATTCTACTTTGTGTCGACACGTAAAGACGTTGAAATTATCTACAAATATGTGTGTCCATCTGCAAAATGATCGATCAGGTGAGTTATTCTCACATCAACTGATGGAAATTGGGAACGGATAGGTGCCGGTTGATCTGACATCAGGACGAATTTCATTGCCTCATAACTTCTGCAATTTAGTATCGTCAAAAGAAGAATTGGTTGAAAAAGTATTTCCCAATATTCAAACCAATTATAAGAATCGTGATTGGATGAGTGAACGAGCTATTCTTGCCGCCAAGAATACAGACGTCTACGAACTTAACAATATCATTCAGTAAAACATTCAAAGCGAGGCAGTCACATACACGTCCGTCGACACTGTTGTGGAAGCAGATGAAGCGGTTCATTATCCAACAGAATTTTTGAATTCCCTCGATCTGCCAGGGATGACACCGCACGTACTGCAATTGAAAATCGGCTTGACAATTATAATGTTGCAAAATATCAACCAACCAAAGCTTTGCAACGGCACGCGGCTTGCAGTAAAAAAATTACTGAGCAACGTCGTAGAAGGAACGATCTTGACAGGACCATTCAAAGGTGAAGATGTCCTCATTCCTCGCATTCCCATGATTCCAACGGATATGCCATTTTAATTTAAGAGATTGCAATTCCCAATTCGATTGGCGTTTGCAATCACCATCAATAAAGCTTAGGGCCAATCTTTACAATTGTGCGGGTTAGATTTAGACACAGATTGTTTCTCACATGGACAATTATATGTTGCGTGTTCTAGAGTCGGAAAACCAGACAATCTATATATCTGCACAGACAATGGAACAACAAAAAATATTGTATACCCACAAGTATTGTAAAATTAAACATTTTAAATATTCTTATTTCCAATGCAGCGGGCGAAGGGAAACACAATTCTTTCGCCAAGATATTCATAAAACAAGCAAGTACTAAAAACTGAACTATAAAATATGTTGGTGGGTAACGTTACTCACCTCCGTAGCATACTTTAAGCTACACGTGTCCCCTGGATAGTGATAAATGAGTAATAGCTTTGCAGCTATTACTCATATATATATATATATATATATGTATGTAGTTATCAAAATAATGGAAACACCTATCAATGTTAGTGGTGTTTATGAATGTGCTTCGTATTCCTTAAAGAACAAGTCTGGCCACCGGTATTTTTATATCCTTTATACCATTATCTCAACATACATCTCCCCTTGTCAAAACGCTACCGACGTTAAAAATGACTTAAATATTTTAAATACCATAAACACAAACACCTTAATATTCGGCGATTTAAATGCACAACACAAACTTTGGAACTGTTCCTCACAAAATTATTATGGTAATATTATTTATAATTTCACTAGTAAAACTAACTTTGACATCATAGCCCCCTCTACTCCCACTCACTTTAACAGTCGCAATAGTTGAATAATTGACTTTGCTATAGTTCAGGGGTTCAAAAAGTGTGTGCCGCGAAGCGCCCATGTTCTCCAATCTAATCTATTGCCAAGGACTATTCCGATATAAGTCCAAAGGACCTATTACTCCAAAAGACCTCTCTATTGCAGCAGTACATGATCTGTAGTTGAGAAAAGGTTTCACATAGCATGTGACAGTTTTCACAGACTACTGACTATCACAACTAACTGACTGGTTCGCAAAATATTTCGCAGAAGACCAAACCGAGAAGTTTGCGCGGATTCAAGATCCATTCCATGTTGAAGCTCCAAAAGAATTCACTTCACAAGAGGAAGAAAATTTCATTGAGCTATCGAATGACAAAAACCTGAAAGCGAAATTCGCTTGTTTGGATTTGATGGAGTTTTGGATATCTATAAAAAAGGAGTATCCCATTCTAAGTGCAAAAGCTATAAGGGTTCTCATTCCCTTTGGAACTTTATATCTGTGCGAAGCATGGTTTTGAGCAGTTGCTGTTATAAAGGGAAAATACCGTTCGAAAATTAATGTCAAAAAAGAAATGAGAGTAGCTGTATCAAGCTTTATTCCGCGATTCGAACAATAGTGCAATGAGCAGCAGGCTCACCCGTCACATTAAAACTAAACACACATATACCAAGACCATTTTAAAGGTAATTTTATTATTAATTTTATTAATATTTTCCCCTATTAATTTCAATTAAAGTACTTAAGTGATTTTTAAACACAAGTTGTATTAATGATCTTACTACTTACTTCTCTAATTTCTTCTTCACAGTCATACAAATATGAAATATATATATTATACATAATATATAATAATAATACACTGCTGGCCACCCAAATTGCAACACCAAGAAAGACAAGAGATATCACAACAAAATTTATTTTGTAGATAACATGTTGACCAAGTATCAGATGATTAAATTAATAGACTTCTGTGAAGTGTGGTTCCTGCCAAAATCAGTAGCCAGAGTAGCCGCCATTGTTGGAGATCACCGCTGCCACACGCCTCGGCATTGATTCAAAGACACTTTGGATGAGTTCTTGGGGTACAGCAGACCAAGCAGCTTCCACACGTTGCCAAAGTTGATCTGCTGTGGCAGCTGGGGATGGAATCTGGGTCAATCTTTGAGCAACCATGGACCACATGTTTTCTATCGGCGAAAGATCCGGAGAGCGAGGCGGCCAGGGAAGCAATTCAATCTGGCGATTGACAAAGAACCGTTGGACAATGCGTGCCACGTGTGGTCGCAAATTATCCTGTTGAAATATGGCTATGGGCAAGCCCTGAAGGTAAGGAAGGACAACTGGCTCCAACACCTCGGAGATGTAGCGCTGGCTGTTTAAAGTACCGGCAATGCGTACTAGAGGTGTGCGAGAGTGATATCCAATACCGCCCCATACCATAATACCCGGTGCAGGACCAGTGTGGCGGTGCATAACGCAGCTGTTCAGCATCCTCTCTTCACGGTGTCTCCAGACTCGAATGCGACCATCGTGGTGTTGCAGACAGAAGCGTGACTCGCCAGTAAAGACAATTTCATTCCATTCTGCTGTCCACATCCTTCTGTCATCGCACCATTGGCGGCGGAGACGTCTGTGGTTTTGCGTCAAGGGTAGACAAAGCAATAGACGTCTTGCGGACAGACCATTCTGCTGTAAACGGCGTCGAATGGTACGCACAGACACTGGATGATGCGTTACAGACTGCATGTGCTGTGCTATGGTTCGTGATGTGACTGAGCGATCCGTCACTGCCATGCGCACAATTTGCCTGTCATCACGTGAAGTGGTGCGCTGAGGTGGATGCGATCGAACACGCCGGTCCGTCGTACCCTCCTGCATCCAACGATCACATATCCGCATTACAGTTGTTTGGTTTCGTCCAACACGACTACCGATTTCCCTGAAAGATAATCCACAATCTCGGTAGGCTACTATCCTTCCTCTGTCGAACTCGGATACTTGATCAAAAGATGATAGCTGTTTTAGACGAGGCATAATTGATCGGTTTTTTTTTTTTGAAAAAACCACAAGAAAAACACAATTGCCGAACTTGAAATCGTCGAAATCTCCAAGCCTTAAATAGCGCTTTGAAGTGGCGCCACAGGCGCGCGTGATGTGCGTCTGCGCTGAAATTCTAATCATTTGCATATCTCACCTCCGCTAATGCATGTTGTAAATTTCATGTTATTTGCATGTTTCCTTCAGGGTGTTGCATTTACAGTGGCCAGCAGTGTATATCACAGATAGATGTTATATGACTAGGGTGCCGTGAAAAAATACTAATTATCTTAAGGGTGCCATGACTAGGATAAGTTTGGGAACCCGTGCTCTAGTTAAATATTCCCCCACGACCTAACCATTAACACCTTATGTGCTTTCTCCTCTGACCATAATCGTGTTGAAATTAAACTCCCACTTGATAATAACCCTTTAATAATAAGCTATTCAAAACATATAAATTGGAAATTGTTTAAAAGTAATCTAGAAAATACTCCATACATTCCCCCTATAGTAAATAATGTTAACGATCTTGAAAACTTAGTTACTAGTATCACTGCTGACATTAATAACAGCCTCAACAACAGCACCAAACTAATTCCCCATAAAACTAACACATTACATGATCAACATCTCAAAATACTTATCAACAACAAAAACAGGGCACGTAAGAACTGGCAACTCAATAGAACTCCTGAAAATAAAACCAGAATGAACCAAGCTCAGGAAGATTTTAAATATTACCTTCGTGATATCTCAAACAAAAACTTGGAAAACTACATTGAATCTTTAGACACCACTGAAAACTTCATCTGGTGAGCCGCTAAAAGATTTAAAAACCAATATCGTACCATTTCCCCCTTAAAAGACCCCGAAAATAACTCTTATGCTCAAACTGAAGAGGAAAAATGTGAACTGATAAGTAAAAATTTTGCCAAAAACTTTACTCCTAACCCCATACTAAATAACAGTACCGAAAACATTGTTAAAACTAACTTAAATCTCTTCCTCAACACCCCTCACGATAGTCCAACTCCCTACATTGTCCCCATTAACGTAATTAAAATTATTAAAATACTCCCAAATAAAAAAGCTCCAGGTGAAGATAATATTAATAACACCATGCTCAAAAATATCCCCTATAAATACATATTTAAAATAACTATAGTAATTATCTCCATATTTAAATTTGAACATTTCCCCCATAGCTGGAAAAAATTCTATAATTGTCCCTATTCAAAAACCAAACAAACCCAGAACTTCCCAAAGTAGCTACCGGCCCATTAGTCTTTTAAATTCTATTAGTAAATTAGCTGAAAAATTCATAGCAAAATATATCAATGAACATCTTGAAGACAATAACATACTCATCCCATATCAATTTGGTTTTAGAAAATCCCTCTCAGCCTCTCACCAAGTTTATCGGGTAACTGAGCATCTCACACATGCTAGGAAAAACAAGCATTCTACTGCTGCTCTGTTCCTTGATGTTTCCTTAGCTTTTGACAAGGTCTGGATAGACGGTCTCATCCACAAGTTAATTAATAATAATCCCCCCTCCCCAAATCATCAAAATCCTCATTTCCTACCTAAAAAATAGAACTTTCCAGGTTAAAATTAATGGTCAATTATCAGGTAAATTTAATATATACAGTGGATTGCCACAAGGTAGCGTTCTCGGGCCAATTTTGTTTAACCTATTCGTAAATGATTTTCCAACCCATTCAAGTGTTAATTTAGTTATTTTTGCGGACGATACGGCCATCTACTCCTCATGTAGAAACTTTAAAAACGCGGTTATCAATTTCAATAAATACATGACTACCATCCATCACTAGCTCGACAAATGGAGAATCAAAATTAATAACAAAAAGTGTATTGCAGTAATGTTCACAGCAAAACGTAAAAAATCCTATATTAATCATCAAATAAAAATCGGAAACACCAAGCTCACCTGGTCTGACACAGTTAAATACCTTGGCATTATACTCGACAAAAATATCACTTTTAAACATCACATCACACATGTTAGGGACAAGTTCCGAGCAGCTCGCAGATTAATTTACCCCTTAATTAATCGGAACAGAAAATTAAGCATTCATAATAAATTGTTCATGTATAAATCGTTTCTTCGTCCAATATTAACTTATGGTGGGCCAGCATAGTCATACTGTGCTAATACGCACATTAAAAAACTAGCTTCGCAACACAGTAGCACGATCAGGCAAATCATTAATGCTCCTTGGTATTTCCGTAATGTAGATATTTACTGTGAAATCGGTCTCCCCACTCTTAAAAACTATCTCCAAAAACTAGCCATAAACTTCCACAATAATATTGATAATGAATTGCTTAAAGATTTAGCAGACTATGATCATGCTGACCCCTCAAACAGGAAACGGCCCAGGGCCATCCTATTTCTTACTTTATTTTTTGTTTTTTCTTTTTTCTTCCAGAAAAAAAAACTGATACTTGGCTTGCCAAGGCAAAAAAATCATAAAATTATTTTAAAACCAAATAAATATGTCTTACTATCCCTAAACTCTCTCCTCTCTCATTGCTCATCTTAGCATCGTTTGTAGACCCTCCAATCTACTGCCCTGCAAGATGCTTACTCACTTTTTTATCTACTATGAACTCACGGATTATCAGCGCATCTATCACATTTCTCCTCTTCTCTACTCCATGTCTATGGGTTCCCCTCTGCTTATCATCGGAAAGTCTGCAATAGAGGGCGTGGCCAGGAATTGCAGTTGAGATCCATTTTCCTATGGTCCTAACAGTAATAAAGCTAAGAACATCATGCTTTTGGCGGGAACAGCGTAAAATGTCAAACCTTGCAAACCTTGCGAAAAGGGCAAGTTGTTTGAGTGTGTTTAAATTGGAGTATTTGTTACTGCAACCCCCAGGCTAATCGATGTTTTTCGAGCTATGGGTATCGAAAGTCATGATAGCATACAGAGTGCACGGAAAAACATCCTTTTCCAAACAGAATAATGGATAAAAGGGAGAGCTAGTGAAAGAGACGGACGAGGTATTGAAGCGGATTTTGATATGAAGAAGGAAAACAACTGCAACTGAAATGACCGAAGAGCTCAATATTTATCTACATGTTCCGGTATCAACCATCAGAGGTAGAAGGGAACTTCATAAACAAAACATTTACGGAACAGTAGCTATTCCCAAACCACTCTAAATAGATGACGAATCATTGATCCGACGAGTCATTGTTCACATTGTTTCTCGCAATAGGATGTGCGTATGTGTGGAGAAAACCTACAAAAGAGTAAGATTCTGGCTGTCTCATCTCAACTGTCAATCATGGAGATAGATCTATCAGGGTTTGGGATGGCATCTCATGGTTTTCTTCAGGCCCTATTGTAACCCTAAAAGGGAGATTGAATGGGAAGGACTATGTCGAAATTTTAGCTCACTAGTCCGTCCTATGGTGCAAATATTGTTTCTTGAAGGAGATGGCCTTCTTCAGGATGATAATCCCTCTATACATACAGCTAAATTTATCGAGTATTGGTTTGAAGAGCATGAAAAAGAAGTCAAATATCTTATCTTGCCCTGTACAATCCCCCCGACTATATATCATCCAACCACCGTAATCTGTATAAGCGGATAGAGCTAGGTATCGATATCCACCACAGCATCTCTACGGCAACTTTCTTGATTTTTTCCTGAAGAATGGCATAGTATATTCTTAACCCCTATTCATGACTTGTATAATCCAATTCCAAGGTGAATCAGGTGGTATTACATAACAAAGGTGATTCTGCGCCGTATAAATAAAGGTTTTCATGATGTTTTTTAGTGTTTCCATTATTTTGATAACCACCTGTATATATAGGGTAGATATTTAGTTTGATTTCTCTATCACCTTCAGTCTTTGCCAACTTGGAACACAACGCATTTAACAATCCGTGTGATTTTATTTATATGTACCTCATTTTTAAATTTCCTAAAGTTTTAAAGGCGAATTTTTATCACCTTAAGGAAACAGTTTCATACTTAAATTGATTCATTTGTAAGTTTTCATGAGAAACTTGCTTTCTGAAAAACGTTTGAATGAGACTTCGCTACATTCATTGATATGCATTTACATTAAGTAAACACAAATGTTTCAACTATATTAATTTTTTTATACTACTAGGGGCTTCGCCCCTAGGCTCGCTCCTCTGTTATGGCTAATAGCGAGATACATAGGGGGTGATTCTCGGGCAATGTAACAGCCTCCATCCATTTACTGTTGTCACCCTTAATGCGAAGGACGGTTCATCACTGCTGAATTATCAGCTTTAAAATTCAATTAAAAATCGAAAATTTAAGATATAGACTTGAAATGAGGTTTATATGAATAAGAAAGCTTTCAGCTTCCAGATGATGTAAATATTTTCTTTGTAAGATAAAATCTCGAGGAGCATTGATATTACATCCATATAAGGAACGATATTTCTTGAAAAACTGTGTTTAATTTTTTGATGAAAATATTAGTCTGTTTTAAAATTCTTTTAACCAAATGAGGTCTAGTTTGAAAGAGAAATGTCTGTAGTCTTAGACTGTAAAAAGATCAAAATTTTACGATCATTTTTGGCGAGTTATCGTAATCTGAAGATGAAAAAGTCAATATTTCTTGAAAAACTGTGTTTCATTTTTTGATGAAAATATTAGTCTGTTTTAACATATTTTTAAACAAATGAGGTTTAGTTTGAAAGAGTAATGTCTGCAGTCTTAGATTGTAAAAAGATCAAAATTCTACGATCATTTTTTGGCGAGTTATGGTAATCTGAAGATGAAAAAGTCAATATTTTCCCCCAAAACATAAAATAAAATAAAAAAACTTAAAAGTCCGACGAAGATGAGACATGTCTTACTTTGTTCCCCACATTTTTCTGCATCTATTGGTATCGGTCTCGACCCCATACCCCAAGCGGCTTCGGAGGAGATAGCGTGACAAGCTTTTGACAGCGGCGGCAGGAGTTACTTTTTTTTAGAATAGAGAGATATTTGATGAGAGCTATAAAATTATAATTTAATTTTCCGTGACTGTGGCATATGTACTATTTTTTATTTTATGTTATTTTCTTCCGCAATTGTACTATTTTTTTTATTTTATGTTATTTTCTTCCGCAATTCATCAACAAGAACTCCGCTTCTGAGTAAAAGTGTCATTGGAAATAAAAATAGCAATATATGCAGTACTTTTTCAGACGAGGCTGTCTCAACTCAAGCCTTTGATGATTAATGAACTATTTAGTAGGAAATAACGATGCATAAATGTTTGAAAAACTAATACAGCAGAGTCCCGATAAACCGAAATGATTGGGACCAAACCCTTTTCGGATCAACGAATTTTTTGGATTAAGCAACATCATTCTTAAAATAAACTTAAATTACATAGCATGTGATTACATAAATCTTACATATTTCGTGTGATTACATAGTTTATTTTATAAGGTCTGTCTAAATATTACTAAATCTCGGGACGAAATGGGTGATAAGAGGGCGGAACGATGCCTAGTACAGTACAGAAGAGTGTAAGAGTTTAGACGATCAGCAAATTGTTGAAATGGTTTTGAAAGAACCTGTCAACGTCTCAGACGAGAGTGAAGGTGAAGCAGACGATGACAGGGAGCAGAGGGTATCCCACTCTGACGAGGCGGCTGTATTTGATGTAACGCTACACTCCGCCGCGACCCCAGCGGACACCATTTTTCTGACGCGCTGGCGTAATTTGGCTTCAAGGGAGAGGTATTTTTCTCTTCGACAAAAAAATTTAACAGAAATTTTTTCAAACCAATCTAGTTCAGTAATAATTAGTTCAGTATATTATCTAACTTTGAATTTTCTTGTAATTTTCAGAAATATACTTTATATTACTTAGTATCACTGTGGTTTTATTGTAACCTTTATTCTTTTTGACTTTTGGTTTCGGATTAAGCGGACTTTCGGATTCCCGGGACTCCACTGTACTTACATTTGAAATTATTTTAATTTTAAAAAAAATGTAAAAACATAGAAAACAAGTTGGGTTTTTATTTAGCTATTGTTTAATTACTTATTTATGTTATTGCATTTACTTGTAATCTTGTTTTGAAAATATTTCATGCTGATATTTAAAAAATGCATTTTTAATACTTTTTCGTTGATAAAAGATGTTTTTGAAATTTAATATGTATTTGACTATTGTTATGAACATTTTAAGAATAAGTATTTAGTAAACAGAAATTAAAACATACCATGGATAGCTTTCAAGTTTTGCCCACACAATCGATCCCGGTACAAATTCCACTGGAGAAAATTCAACTTTGTCCACATTTTCTGGTTCATTGCAATCTTTTATACCTAAAAGTAAATTTTTTTCTTAGAATGCGATCACCAGCAGTGTTTATAGTGACAACACAGGCAGCATTAAGACATAAAATGGTGTGTGTGTGTGTGTGTATATATATATATATATATATATATATATATATATATATATATATATATATATATATATATATATAATATTTAAAAGAGGCTGTAAAATTTTTTAAGAGTTTCGCCTCTTAAAAAATCTTACAGCCTCTTTCAAAATATGCTTTATATTGCATAACGTATGATTTACTTCATTTTTGTTACTTGGAATAAACATTTTGTTCATAATACAGTCGACTCTAATGACTTATGAATTTCTTCCTTGTATGGTAGAAATTGAAGAATTCAGCTTCATTCATAAGCGGCAACTTGATTACATAATAGAAAACGTTTCTGGGAAATAGTGGAATCCATTGTTCTGACTTTGATGTTCATTTAGAGCAGGGTTGGGAAAATAGTGGCCCTTTCTTCTCCCCTCTGCAGATTTTTTTGTGGCCAAGACACCCAGAAAAATCCGGACAGCCAGTAGAACTGCAAAAGATAGCCAAAAACTCCAAGACAGCCAGAAAAACTGCCAATATTTTATTTAATTTATATTTATAGATTTTTATGATAGAATTTATACCTTTTCTGAAATGCAAAGTTAACTAATAAATGCAATAATTTTAAAAGGTGCAGCCCTCCGCTAACCTTCGCTTACACAAAGTGGCCCCCGGGCCAAAACAATGGCCCTCCCCTGATTTAGAGCATATTCCCATCTTACTATGTTTCATAACACTTTATCTGAGAATGACCTTTTTTCTATAAAAACTTAAGGCCAAATATAGTTACCCGTGCTGAGAAATGAACGCAAATTGCCGAAAGGAGATTTTTATCATAGGGAACGAAAAAAAATCTTTCGCCTTATAAAATCAACCAAAACTGCCATTGATAGGTAGTGCTGCCATCTAGATAATAATGACAACGATGAAAAAATATAAAAAAATCCCGTAGAATCCTAATAATAACGTGAGTCAATTTAATAGTTTTTAAAAGCTGCTTAAAATTTAAAATTTTTCACCTCTGCTCTTTGATATGCAGAAATCAGTTTTACACGAGTCTAGAAATTTTTCTAAAAATTTATTTGTTCAAGTTTACTTTCAGATCTTCTGCTGTATACCCTTTTAAATTCATTTTAAGTTTGGTAAATTTGATAAATCAAGTTGCAAAAGGTTTACCGACATTATATAATCATGTAACAAAACAAGATCTGTATTTTATACAAGTGATTTCTGTTAACGAAAAATTGAAAAACAAAATAAGGATAAAAGCAGGGAATTCATGCAAAAAATTTGCACTAGATAATGAAATTATAACGATTTCACCTTTAACTTTAGTCGATATCGCAGTTTTCTAGATGAATCTATTGAGAAATAAAAAGCTCGCCAATCTTTAGAAATAGTGTTATGTATTTATGTATATATAATAAATATTTTTGAAATTTTCTTTTCCAGTTTCCTTTTCATTTCACCAAAATTCAAATACTGAGCGGTTAAGTCGATTAATTTTGGGAGGTTTGCAAAGATACTGATGATAATAATAGTTTTAATAAAAGCCTTAATGACTAAAGTTATTTGCTTGAACACATTTTTTACTGTACCTGACATATTCATTGAACAACACCAGTCTTTTGGTACTTGATATTCTTCCTCATATTCTAATACTTTACGCCACTTATTGCACTTTGTACATTGAACGAATATACCGAACTTCTCTTCGGAATAAAAGCTATTCCATTTGAGTAATCTATCCTGGGTAGTCTCTTTGAATTTCTTTCTGGAAAAATTCATGGCTGTAAAAATAAGAATACCGATATCTGTTATTTTATTCTAATACGATGTATTTCAATTAACAAATCAAAATATCAATGTTAATATTTTGTGGAATTTCGGTATTCTTCAACAGTTTTTTTTTAGATTTCTATGAATGTACTCGTATAATTGAAAGATTTGTATTACTTGAATCTTCTTGGTCCAAGTCCGCACGTTTTCTGGTAGGTACTTTTGATTTCTCAGGCTGAATTTCTTTGGCTGGGCTGTCATAAAAATCTAAAATAAAATCGTAAAAATATTCAAAATTAAAACTGACAAGTCATTTAATCTTTCATATTGAAACTCTTAATACTATCAGAAATAGAAGAGCCTATCTTTCGGGAAATTTTGATTGCCCGAGATGTTTCATAAATATGGCCATATGTATTTATTTATTTTTCAATGCGGAGGCCTTGTCCCTATAAACATTCGCCTATTATCACCACGGTTTTTGCTGGCTTCTTTATTATGGGGGCACCACATAGGTGGACCAGCATCGCCCCCTATGAAGGGACGACACAAGATGGAAAATGCATATTATCGTTGTAGCAAATTATATTTGAATATGTCGCATTGGTATTCTTCGCATAATAGTAATATTTTTTTTATTCGTCATGTTTATGCAGTCTATAGAAATACTTAAAAATAGTCTTATTTTTATCCTTTCCCATTTTGTAACTCGTTAACATTTCCTGAAAGAGTTTATACTTATTTTTTTGTTGTTATTTATCCTCTTGTGCTCGTGAATGCGTATTCTGTACATGAAACTCGACTCCTTTTAATGATTTTATTTATGTCATTTTATAATTAAGAAGGGATGGCTTGAGGTAAATTTTTAAATAAATATATGATGAAAATGAATAGAACAGTATTTAACTTTTGCTATTAACTACAAACCGAAAGCAGAAGTTAACCGAATTTTGTTGGTATTAAAAGTTTGTTGTTATTGATTTTGTTACTATTGGAATTTTCCTTGATTCCCGTTTTTGAAAGAGATTGCCGTTTAACGTTTCGGCTAGTTTTCTTTAAATGTGATGTAGACATGGGAGGTCTGAGATTTTAAAAAGCGGGCTAACTTTACCAAGGCTAATTGTCATACGCTGTGTTTAGCAGCATTTAGAATATGTTTATTAGGAAAAACTGCTAGAATATCTTTTCATATCACTTTTGAACTGTATATGAGTACCTTCATGAACTGTATATGAGTACCGAAATCTCACTCCTTTTAGATCTCCATCGAGATAAAACCGTTCTCTTAATTCTACAGCTACAGTGCTTCAGCAGAGACTATGATTAGTGGGATCAGTTTAGATAAAATTAAATGGCGGATGATAGTTATGGATCAGTTTAGATAAAATTAAATGGCGTGGTAGTTATAATTTACAGCTTTATCTTATTACTGGTTAATAATACCGAATTATTGGTAGTAATCAAACTTCTAATTTCCTCCCATTTTTCTATTTCTGTCACTATTTTTCATTACATTACAGTGACCTTAGTGATAAATTTTTGAGCTAGTGTTTCTTTGGAAAACATTAATCACTCGAGAGAAATAGACGTAAATATTTATCGCGATATATAATGCCACAGAAGCTGAATTGGAATGTTTTATTCACTATAGATCTAAAATTTTTCTTTTATCTATCCTGATATCAAACTTAAAGGATCCTTGATCACCGTGTTCTGTTATTCGGTAAAAATATGAGCGCATTGTTCTAGTTTTTAATTTTATTTGCAATAAAATTTAAAACACCTTTTTTTGAATCTTAATACATCTGATCAGTACCTAGAATTCGTATACTAGTCTCTTACATCTGTTAATTTCTATTTTTTACCCATTTTTTATGTGTATATAAAGTTTGTGATATTTTTATCAAAATTTTGAAAACAAAAACAAAATTAGAAAGCAAAAAGTGTAATTAAACTTTAAATTGAGATTAGTGGTAATTTTATCAATACCTTATTTTATTACTTTTTAATTTCTTTGCCTTTTGAAAAAATCTTGAGTTGTGTCATTTATATATTAGTCTGTTGAATTTATTGGGTTTCAAGGAAAATTATCAGATATCATTTTATCTTAGTAAGGGTTTATAAATGTTTAGAATGTTTCATTAACAACTTACTAGATTCAGATTCACAAGCTTCTGCTTCAAATATTTCGTCACACTCTTCTTCAACAGTTTGTTCTTTGCAATTACCCGTTCTCATCTGAAAAGTGTTTGACAGGTACCATTCGTAAGTTGAAAATAAAGAAATATGCAAAGCAAAATATCGTCTTGTCTTGTTTTTAAATACATTTATTTTAGGCGATCTATTATTGCGGAAAGTAAGATGCTGAAACTTGATTTATGGTATGATCAAAACTCGGTATTTTCAACTTTTAAGTATCCTTATAATGGGAATATTTAATTTAAAATACATTTAAATAAAAGCAATTTATTTACTGATTTAATAGTTATTACTGTTAATTTTTAACAGTCATATTAATTTTATTTATCAATGGAATAAATAATTTACATTTAATCTATCTGAATCTAGAAAAACATATGTTCTACTACAATTTTGATTCTTATCGTAGTTAAAATATATTAAAATTTGTGACAGTAAAAGCAAAATACAGCTTATATATATATACCAAGGCTTAAAAAATTCCTACTTTCCCTATAATAATGTAGAAAATGTTTGAAAAACTTTAAATGATATTCAGTTTTAAACTTATAATTGAAAACGAATTCAAAAAAAATTCTGTGTAATAATATTTATAAAGTAAAGCAAAGAAGTATCATATATACCTTTTTCTTTTCTTTCATCTTAATATCTTAAAATTTATAGAAGAATTTATTTAATTCTAAATATCACGAAACGTAAGCTATTACTTCACTGAAATAATTATGCGTTCGTCTGCAGAAATATCGTCTGCCTCTTTGGGTTGAGTTGAAATGTCCTGTTGGTTCTTTCGGAACTAATAAATTTCTGTGATAGTTTTAAAATGAATGTTTGCCAGTTAAACCATATGCTGATTAAACCATATTTTTTAATACTTCAGGGTAAATTCATAAACAGATTTTTAAACGATTTATTCCTGGATATTTTTAGATATTTTCAGATACGAAAATAATTCTTTGTTTAAATGGTTATGTTTTCGATGATGGAAGATTTTATTCATATCACAATAAGGACCTGTTCACATAGGAGTCCGGTAGCGGAAGCGTTAAAGTATTGAAATATATTCAACCAATGATAAACCTCCAAACGATTAGCAACGAAATTTTTAACGCCTATGATTGGTTTATTTCTGTCACAGCGCCATCTTTCCTTTTACGCTCTCGCTACTGCTACCGGACTCCTACGTGAACAGTCCCAAGATGTATTTTAACCTGAAATAAAAATCATTGTAACCGCAGATAATGTAAGAATTGTTTTATCTGTAATCCTCGTACTAGGAACTGTTTATTTGTTACACTGTGCCGCAATAAATCAAAAATTCAGTATTCCGCGTACTGCTTAATTCTCTTACCTTTTACCACCACTGAGTATGGTTCATTGTAATAAAACATTTGTGTTATAATCCTCTTTTTATTTTTTAAAACTAATTTTTATCGTGCTATATATATTTGTCTCCATAACTATGGAAGGAGTTCTAGTGAAATAGCTTCTTACTCAACAGAAATGGACCCATTGTGTTACCAGGTGTGACATAGTGTTCTCTTCGTGGGATATTTTCAGCTTTAGCAACACACCGTTAACTTCTCTGAATTTTCTCACAACCTCCTAAAAACACTCTAATTTCTTTTATCGCAATGAATGCATTGCGCTTTGAATTAGAAAAAAACCCAACCACGGCACAATAATGATCCTGGTCCTCTAGTATCATGGATCTAATTCTAAACCTATGGATTGAAAATCTATGACTATTATTTTCATAACCCCTTAAGTTTTTCTATTGTAATTTAGAATAATGTAGCACAATGTTTCGTTTTTTAGAAAGAGAAATAATAAATGGAATAGTGTCGAAATTTTAATTTTATAAGTTTCACAGAGATTTTGCCTTTTTGATCAAAGGAAGCATCGTATACTATTTATTGGAATGTCACTATTTATGCTGTATATCTAGAAATAGTTAGTTTTATCTTCCGGATATTATAAATTTCAGTTTCCTTCTCTGCTCAAAATATCGAAATAACTGTGATTTTGATTTTTTACAGCCACTGTTGTTCCACGATATTGTTACCAAATTTTTACTGTATGTATCTCCCGTCAATGGAATTAAGGGCACATCCTACTTAAAATTTAGATGGTGATCATGTATTTATATATTTTTTCGTTTTACCGTAAAGCACATTCTTTAATCAAATGAATATTTTATATCCAAGGCGCGAGCATGACTTTTGCATTTTACAAGTTTTGCTTAGTTCGTTCCATTGTTTGAGAGAATTTGAAGATTTTTTTTTCATTATTATATTTAAACATCTATCGTTAGTGGGACTGTATTCTTCAAGCAATAGTTTCTTATTTATTAAATCCCTTATTGCGACCGCTTTTTTATTTTAGCTATATTATTATAAATATATTTAAGAACTCTGCAAATGTCATCAAATTTACACACCAGATTTTGTAGGCTATTTGTTCCGCTATCTCCTTTGAGGAAGGTTTTTTTTTTCTCTCCGCAAATTACATTTGCATTAACTTACATAACGTTGAAGTCATTCATGAAATAATTTTTTTTTTTTTACTAAGTCATTTAAAACATTTTTGTATGCATTTAGAAAATTTTCAATGGATAACATGGCAGTTTTATGAAAAGTCACCGATGCAACCACGTGGAAAACTAAGGGCAGAAAACGGATGCCTCGCATTTAACACATGGAGCTGTGGTATGCACTTTTATACGAGTTTTAGAAATCTATGCGTTTAATAACAAACATTTTGCCGTTCGTTTATTTCCGAGTTGAGATGTGGAGCAACTGCCTTATGCACTCTTAGACACACACACACACACACAAAAAAAAAAAAAGGACGCACCAAGAAGGAGTTATCGGAATGAGACGAAAATCTGTAGATGTGATTTACGGATATACAGATAAACAAATGATTACAATTTCAGAAAAACTGGATGATTTATTCAAGAAAAAGAGCTTTATGAAGTGAAAAAATCAATAACGCGTTGGTTCACCTCTGGCTCTTATGCAAGCAGTTATTCGGCTTGGCATTGATTGATAGAGGTGGCGGATGTCCTCCTGCGTGATATCGGGCCAAATTCTGTCCAATTGGCACATTAGATCGTCAAAATCCCGAGCTGACTGGAGAGCCCTGCCCATAATGCTCCAAACAAGCTCAATGGGGGAAAGATCCGGCGACCTTGCTGGCCAAGGTAGTGTTGGGCAAGCACAAAGACAAGCAATAGAAACACTCGTCGTGTGCGGGCGGGCATTATATTGCTGAAATGTAAGCCCAGGATGGCGTGATATGAAGGGTAATACAACGGGGTGTAGAATATCGTCACTGTAACGCTGTGCTGTGGGGGTGCCGCGGATGCCAACCAAAGGGGTCCTGCTATGAAATGAAATGGCACCCCAGACCATCACTCCTGGTTGTCGGCCCGTATGGCGGAAGACGGTCAGGTTGGTATCCCACCGCTGTCCGGGCGTCTCCAGACACGTATTCGCTGGTCATCGGGGCTCAATTCGATGCCCGACTCATCACTGAAGACAATTCTACTCCAGTCAGTGACATTCCAGGTCGAATTGCGCCAGACACCACTGCTAATGGGCTTGTCGGTGTACAGAGGTCAATGGTAGTCGGCGCAAGGGGCGCCGTGAGCTCAGCCCCCCTTTCTCCGAGCCGCCTATGAATGGTCCTTGCGTCACTGAAACACCAGTTGCACGTACGATTCATGATAATGATCGTATGATAATGATCTGGGGCTGTGAGTGCCGCTCTGACGATTGGTCGGTCCTCACGTTCTGTCGTTTCTCTAGGCCGACTGCTTCCTTCTTGCTGTGTTCGGCCATGGTTCACCCATTCCTGCCAACATCGTCTAATAGTGGTATTGCTCCTATCCAAATGTCGAGCGATTCGCCGATTAGACCAACCGGCTTCTTTGAGCCCAACTACTGAAGTTCCCAACAACTGAAGTGTGAACCGCTGAGATCAGCTGGCTGAAGAGGCCATTAAGATGGAAGGAGAGGCGATTTAGGATGGCACAATAAGAGTTTATAATAGCACAAATTTAGAATACATTGCCTAATAAAGGATGCTCTAGAGACCGGGAAAAGAAGAACCCAACGACGCGCAATTAGTGAGGGTGGGGCGAAAACGCGAAACCTTAACACATTGACTGCCAATCACGCGCCAGCGCTGGACGCAGTGTCATCACCAAAGAGCCAATCACGTGCTGGCGTATGGTGTGGGGTGATGTCTCAGTAGCTAGTCACGCGCTGGCGCGGGAAAATCCTCCTCTGATTGTTCATTCTCCAGATCATTTAGCATTGCAGGAAAGGTGTTTCAGCTGGTATTGGCATGGAGTGATGGTTAGAAACTAGCTATAAATAATCGTTGTTTCGAAATTAATATTATATTTTTTATTGAAAAAATAATCTTGTGATATGAATTATACAGATGATTATACAGGGCCTTGTCTTGTAATAAATTCATTTGTAATATGTATATTTGTTTGTAATACAGATTTACGTAAAAATAATGCGTACTGTTACTTATTTTTCTTATACTGATTCACTTTTTATGTGCGACGCGCCAGCGCGTAATGTGGCATTAGGGGAAAAATTTCACATGTAGTGCCAATCACGCGCTGGCGAGTAATTAAAATATTCTTTAATGAAAGGTTTAAATAATACTTAGGTATCACATAATTATCTTTTATTATTATATTTTTAAATCATATTTTGTATAATAAGTATGTTGGCATCTGGGTACAATCAACTTTCATGTCAGGGCACTAACTATCAATGTAACTCTAGTGACTGGCAGTCAATGTGTTAAGAAAAACACAGCTAACAACATTAAATCGGTATCGAAGAAAATAATGCGTACTGTTACTTATTTTTCTTATATTGATTCACTTTTTATGTGCGACGCGCCAGCGCGTAATGTGGCATTAGGGGAAAAATTTCACATGTAGTGCCAATCTTACTCCTAGATAGGAATACTTACTCCTAGATAGGAATCTAGGGACCAACTGTCTAGGACCAACTCAGCCTAAAATGTTAACTGGTCCATTTTTGAGGTGACAGCGTAAACCCCGGGCCCGTCTCTTGCATACTCACAAAAAGTTCATCGACGCGAAGCGTGGTCCGCCCCTGCTTCTTTCTCCCGTAAAGTGGCATGCTCAAAACTCCTTCGGACTCATATCGCCTTGACCCCCGGAAAAAATTCAAGTCATTAAACCTGAGAAAAAACTTAAGGGGATGACTACTAAAATAAACAAAAATACATATAAATGAAACGAGCCGTGCCCACGCTGCTGTCGTCAAGCCTTGTCCGAACGCAGTACGCACAAACACGTGCCACTTCACTCCTC
Source organism: Dolomedes plantarius (assembly GCA_907164885.2). Lineage (NCBI taxonomy): Eukaryota > Metazoa > Arthropoda > Arachnida > Araneae > Dolomedidae > Dolomedes > Dolomedes plantarius. Next base: position 128,857,024 of record OU015496.1, read on the forward strand.
ATAGCAGTACTAACAAGTTAACCCTACCATGCTCGCTTCGGTCAGGGACTTGCCCTTCATTTCCTCAGCCGGGGAGTCCTAAGAGCCAATGAACCATTCTAGACCAGGTAGAACAAAAAGAACAATTTTGTCGATGAGCTCAAACTGAAAAACTAAGCTGGAGCCAGGGAAAAGTGAGGATACCCCCTCCCTCCCTCCCAAACTAAGGGAAGCTTGCGAACGCCGCTTCACGCGATCTGAAAACATAATTAGATAATTAAGACTTATGGATAATTACACTATACTAGATATAAGTAATGGGTACTTACGTGGCGATGACTTCCTCTGAAAAACAAGAGTTAATCTTACCTTCCTAGTTGACTTTGGAGATATCCTCTATGGTTCAGTTCGAAGAACTTGGTCTTAAGAGAGTTGCTCTCCAAAACTTATTAGACCAGGCAAAATCGGATGTCATCGAAACCAGAAACAAATTTGCCCCCCTTGAGGAAAATTCTGATGATGAAATTGTAACGGATGATACCATCCAAGTAGAAAGAGAGCCTAAACCAGAACCATTCTTTATTAAAATTGTTCCAGGTTATCAAAAAATTATCGAAAATATAAACAACCTAATCCAATTTAATTTGCCCAAAAACTGTCTCAGGACAGTTTCTTAAGATGTCTCCCACCACCATCGATCAATTTAGAAATATCCAAAGGTATCTTATCGCCCCTAAAACTGAATTTTTTGGAAAAAAACCCAAAACTGAAAGGCCTCTTAAAGTCCTAATCAAAGGTATCCCCATTGACATTCCAGTAGAGGAAGTCAAACAACAACTCGTAGAATTTGGTTTTCAGGTGAACACAGTTTCACAACTCAAACAATTTAACACCAAGGAACCTCTCCCGATTTTCTTATGACACTTCCGACAAAATAAGACTCTTGAGCATATACATGAAATCTGACACTTTTAGGTTTCGTAGTTAGGGTTGAAGCCTACAAATTCAAAGGTACCAAGCAACGCTTCAACTGCCAAAAATTCCACCATAGTAGTGAAGTTTGCCTTCTACAGCCTGTCTGTATGAAGTGTGTTGGTGAACACTCATCAGCAGCCTGTACTAAACCCCGTGACACCCCAGCAAAATGTGCTAATTGTAATGGTGACCACCCATCAAACTATAGTGGTTGCAGTGCTCACCCGGAACAGGTAAAAATTAGACGCAACGAAATGAAGACCACAAAAGGAGCGGCCAAAGCCGGTAATTATACTCCCCAACTAATTGTTCCAACCACCTCAGGAAATACCTTTGCTAGCAAACCCGTAAATTCAACAATTTCTTACAGCCAGGCTGTTCAGCCCAATAACTCCCCTCATCCCACTATAACGACTGAACAAACCACTAATATTGTAACTCCTGCTAATACTACTACTGAAACTCCAACCTCTAGAGTAATGCCAATGGGAAACCCTGACGGCACACTAAATAAACTTCTAAAAATTAGGGATGTTCTTAAAGAAATTAAACAACTCTGTTACGAAATGAATATACCAGATTTTAATTACTTAGTTGATAAACTTAACTCACCGTCTATAACTAACGTTCTTTCTGCTGTCTCACAAGAGACAGCCACCTTTTCTGTTCCTAAATGCTCCCCTCTACTTCTTCTGCAATTTCTGTTCTGAGCTGGAATGCTGATGGCTTGCGTACACTTATTCATGAGCTTCGGGAGTTTGTTATTAAGAACCCCGTTGATCTTATTCTGGTACAGGAGGTGAAGTGTCCCACCCCCAGAACTCTTAAAATTCAAAACTACAGTCTGTACTTCACTCCTCGGCTTGACCCTAATACTAACTCTCTCGTACGTTTCGGTGTCACTGCGATCTATGTCAAACGGAAAATTAAACATAACCCTCTCTCCAGTATTAACTTACATGCCATTGAAAGCACAATTGATAAAATTTGGATAAACTCTAGTACTACTCTCACCCTTGTTTCCACTTACTTAAGAATTATCGATGGTAGACCCGTAACTAATGAACTTTCTCAACTTGTTAATCTTGACCATAAAGTTATACTTTTTGGTGACTTGAACGCTCACCACCCCCGTTGGAACTGCCAGAATGACCGTTCAGTAACCAGTTATGGTACTGAAATTAATTCCTACTCCATTGATATTGCTTTCCCACTTTACCCCACCCGGCTTAGTGTTTCAGGCTCCCAATCCATCATTGACTTTGCCCTTTTAAACTTCATTCATTATCCGTATGAGATTAATACTATTAATGATTTATCCTCTGACCACTTACCTGTTAAACTTGACATTAACTGCAACCCCGTGCTCCCTTTTATCATTTCTCCTTATCATCTTTTTCCCTTTTATCATACTAACTGGCAGTCCTTCACTAAATTTGTTAACAACCCCCCCCCCCCTCCCACCCTTTAATGATATTAACAGTCCTGATGACATCGACGCTGCTGTTACCTCTATCACTAAGACCATCCAAAGCGCGCTGGAATCTGTTAAGGTCCACTCTCCCCAATATTTCTATCATAAACTACCCCATTATATTGTTGACCTAATTAAATATAGGAGCCATTTCAGGAAAATTTGGCAGCAAACTCAGGACCCCAGAATGCTTAATAATTACAAAAATCTCGACAATCAGGTTAAAATTAAAATCAAAAATTTCAAAAATAATAAATGGAAAGAATTTATTGAGTCACTAGCTCCCACTGATAACTCAATTTGGCAATATCTTAAAAGAATTAGGAAACCCCATAAGCCCCTTCCAACCTTAAACTCCAGTTCTGGTATCTTAACTAGTGACTCTGACAAAATTGAGGCCTTAACAGCTAATTATGAAACCCAATTCAACCCCCACTCTAGTGTTTTTTGCCCAACTACAATTGATAAAGTCTATGATATCCTCCAAAATTTTCAGTCCATTAATCACAATAGTGAGATCTAAAAAACCACTGTTAGCGAAGTCTTAAATGCAATTAACTCCCTCCCTAATAGAAAAGCCCCTGGTCAAGACGGTATCACCAATAATGCCATTAAAAATCTCCCCCTTTATTATACCAACTATTTAACTGATTTAATTAATAACATCTTTAAATTTAAATACTACCCGCATCCCTGGAAATCGTCCATTGTTTTACCAATTCATAAGCCTGGTGAGGATCCTTCCCTTCCGAAAAACTACAGGCCCATTAGTCTCTTATCTTCTCTTTCTAAAGTGGTTGAACACATTTTTTGTAGCCATATTCATAATTTTATCGATAGCAATAATATTCTCTCTAATGTCCAATTTGGTTTCAGACCCAATCATTCTACCACACATCAGCTGCTTCGTGTTACTGAGTACATCCATGATGGACTTCAGAACAGAATGCAGACTGATACTGCCTTCTTTGATATTCTTAAAGATTTTGATACTGTCTGGCACAGTGGCCTTATCTATAAACTCATTAAATTTAAATTGCCAACTGCCCTAATTAAACTTATACAATCCTATCTTTCTGACAGAACTTTTGCTGGAAGCTATTCTGGTACCACTTCAGCTCTACGCCCTGTTAATGCGGGAGTTCCTCAAGGTTCAAAACTCGGACCGATCTTATTTAACTTATTTATAAATGATATCCCCACCACCCCCGAACACTTCGCTTGCTCTCTATGCTGATGACACAGCCATTCTCGCTAAAAACCATAATATCAGATATATGCTTACTTACCTCCAACGTCACATTAACATTCTTGAGCGCTGGTTTGATAAATGGCGTATTAAATTAAATCCCAGTAAAACAAAATCTATCTTCTTTTCATACAACAGGATTCCCTTACCCCCCCAGTTAACGTTTATGGTCAGCTCATCCACTTTGAGAGGGAAGTGAAATTTTTAGGTACCTTCATGGATAGTAAGCTTACTTGGAAGAAAAATATTAATAATAATATCTGCAAATTTTTAAAGCTAGAAAATATATCGCCCACCTCCTGTACCAGAAGGAGATGAGTATAGAAAATAAACTTCTGCTTTACAAAACAGTACTTCGACCTATACTTCTTTATGCAGTACCTGTATGGGGGTCAGCGGCTAACAGTCATGTCCAGAAATTGCAATGTACACAAAATAAAACCTTACGTCTAATCACTAAAGCCAATAGATATAAAACTAACTACTCCCTCCACAAAGATTTAAATATTGAACCCATTCACCTGGCTATAATTAATCTCACCACTAAATTTTATAATAGTCTGTACTCCACCCCTAATGAAGAAATTGCCAATCTTCCTGATTATGACAATAGAGAATTTAATCGTAGACCTAGAGCGACTCTAGTGCTTGACACTGGAATTTCTCCCAACTCTGCTTTCCCATAATTATTTTTTTTCTTTTTCTTTATGTCATTCCGTTTTCCTTAAATTCATTCTAGACCGCTTAATTTTCACCCCCACTCCCCCTTTTTTTCCTAATTATTTGCAGTCACATCCTCTTACGCTTTTTTGAAAAAGGAAGTGTGTCGTCTCGTTGGTGTAATATGCCTCTGCGAACCCTCGTGGTCAAATTGTGAGCCGTCCTCCCTGATAATATCTTCTGCTAAGCTCCTGGATCCTGTTTAGTCAACCAATGAGGTTGCGGGACACATTTTGCTCTCGACCAGTGGTTAAGCTTGATCTTTTTTAACCTCCGTAATACAAATTCATCATCTTGCTTCCTTTTTCGGTCTGTTTTCAAGCAGGGGTTGCTTGATAGTTCTTTCCCATCCTGGGTTTGATCCCAGCGTTTAATATCTTTGCTGCTCGCGGTCCTCTGTGGCTCGTCTTTTGAGAGTTTAATCTTTATATTTTGCTTTTTATCTTATCTTATATTGGAACATTTTATTTTGACTAGTCTTCATTTAATTTTTGTGTGTTAACTTACTGTATTCAAATGTTTTTATTTTTATTTTTGTAACTTCTTTAATTTATTTTGTAACTTTACTTTAAAAAAAAACTTAATTCATTTCTTCTTGGACCATGCGTGAAAAGCTTCGGTGCTTCCCAAATCCATACCGAGGGTAAAGGGCTTTCTTAGACCTATTTGGAGCCTCACGAAAACTTTTTGTCCATGTCCATGTCCACTTGGTCTTTTCCACCTTGTTGTGTGCTCTCCCGGAAGGGCTCCTACGAAGTCCACTAGTTGACTTTAGCCAAATGCCTCTCCGGGAGAGCCGGCTGTGCACACTTGAAGTCTTCTTTCTGTTGCCGTGATCGAGGCTGTGCTCCGATGACCGTATTAAGTCCACTAAGTGTTGGCACTTCTTCTTTTCTTGCACACTTTCCTACATCAGTTGGACAGAAATTTGGGGGTGGGCTGCAGCGGTATATATATACACAATTTTGTTTTCTTAAATAGGACAGAAGAAATGAGCAGGAGTAGGACAGTATGTGAGAGGGAAGGTTAGTAAGTACTTAGTAGGTTAGTACAACACCTGGGGAACCTAAGAGGTTAGTTATTAGTTGGTTAGTTATATTACCTGGAAGCAACGAAAGAAGGTTTGTGTTTTGTGATAGTATATTTATGTTCTGTAATTGTGTTTAAGTTGTTGTGGGGTTTTTACTGTGAAAATCTTTAACGTTATCAATGTTGTGGTGCAACCAGCGCATTATCCTCTTAGCTTTAATTTTAATCCATTTATTTTCTACCAAATGTTTAAACCATATATTGTAGTCATATGGTTGGGGTTATTAAATGTGGGCAGGGTGCATTTAATGAGATAGTGGAACCAGTCTGCCCGCTCCCCACAAGCGTATAAGTCGGTGTCCCAAATTTTAAACCTATGCAGGTAAACTTAGAAGTTACCATGGGCGGTATATAATTGAACTAGGTGTCGGTTGCAGAACAGTCTATCTATTCGGACGGTAGGGAAAAATTTATACGGTGCTACAGTTTTGCCAGATATACTGCCATTCTTCCATAATAGCAGATTTCAGTCTTTTCATCAGTAACGACCGTAGCCAAGGGAGTTTCGTAATAGTTTGGGATTGGAAATTTGCCGAAGATTTGACTCATCGGTACGCTCGTTGCCTTTAATGCCGATGTGTACCTTGACCTATTTTATATTGAATCTACCGTACAACTACCTAATTAATTCGAAGAGCTCCGCTAAATGTGGGTTCCTTGAGAATGGCTTATTAATAGCTTGAATCGATGAGCGACTGTCGGATAGTATTCTGAAGGGTTCGTTTTGGGTGAGCCCACAAGGTCGCTTGGATAATGGCGTGGAGGGTTTAGAACACGTAATTGCCACTGGTCAAGCGGACTGACCAGGTGTGAACTTCTTGGTCATCATGGTAGTCTACAAAGGCTGCGCCCGTGTCCAAGTCCATTTTTGACCCATCGGTGTAGATTTCTAGTTGCCTGGATATGGGTGATTCCTGAATAAGAACTGATTTAGCCGGATGGGTTTGCCAAATATTCATATTTTTGATATATTCTTCGTCGTACGTTACACCGAATAGATCCTGCTTCACACCTAGTCGACTACAGTCCGACCACGGAAGCTAGGTCCCTGGAAGCTGTTACGCATGCGCGAGAAAAGCTAGTCTACTTAGAAAATAGGGGAAAACGTCATATTTTCGGATGTGTTTGTTAATGAAATACGGAATGTATTTCAGACTGCTTTTTGTCCGCAATTTTAAAGTTATTTTTTAAAACTTTATTTTTGATCGAATATGTTAATAATAATTTCAAAATAATAAAAAGAAAGAAGCAAATCTATTTAAAAAATAGGAGTTTTATAGGAGTGGATATTTTCGGATTACATCACAATCAAAATTATCTAAAGCTACGTTTTCGGTGGTTCTTTTTTTCTGACGTTTCCTCGGAGATTCAAATTTTGGAGTTTTTTCACCCTTTGCTTCTCTGCGTATTCTTTTTACACTGGACATTGATATCCTGGTCATTTCACTAGCTCTCTTTAGGGATTGCGAAAGTGGAACAATAACATTTCCTTCTAGTGCTTCTTTATCACACAATTTAATTACATTGTGTATTATACGTTTACAATCACTACGGAACGGCTTATTCCGAGCAATTGTGTTGGGTAAATGATCCAGTAATTTTAATATAATAATCAAAATAACACACGAGGAAAAAGCAAGCAAGCGCAGTTAGTAACCGATTCTAAAGAATGTCGAGAGAATACGAGACTTTTCCCCCTCCTTCCTCAGCAGCCTTACCTACAGAGTGAATAGAATCGTCTTGGCACTATGCCAACCGTGGTTCTTCGTACTGTGGTCGGACAGTAACTAGACTTAGCACTGCCTCATATTTCACCGTTAGTTGTACGGAAGGTATGCCAGAGAGAACTTGCAGTGCTGAGGTTGAGGAAATGCGGTTGGCCTTAGCGATTGCTAAGATGATGTGTCGTTGGCATTTTCCTAATTCTTCCTCGCACTGTTTCTTCACCTTGAGTCCCCAGATTGGAGCCCCGTACGTTAGAATTTTCTCTGCGACTGTTTTGTACCATATTTTTATTAGTTTGGGTGGACACCCCTGAGCTTGTGAGTTTCCGTAAGAAGTTAAACGACCCTCTAATCTTGTGTACCTGTGTTTTCCAGTGTGTGTACCAGATGTGTGAGCTATGAATTGTGATGCTTAGGTATATAATGTAATCCACCTATTGGAGTGTTTTGTTTTTAACTTTAATCCCTTCTAGTTTATCTGTTTTTGTGTAGTCCTAGGCCTCCTGGGATCCGAGGCCGGCTATAATACATTATTTGCGTTTGCGTTTTATCCCAGTTAATATTGAGCTTGTGTCTCTCCACCCAGTGGTTAAATTTTCCTAGGGAGTCATTAATATTTTCAGTTAGTGTTCGCTTATCCGAGACCTTAATAACTAAGAGGAAGTCGTCCGCAAATGCTTGGATTCTGGTATAGTTGGGCCAGGGCTGCGACAAGGTTCTGTCCGCCACTATGTTCCATAGTAGGGGACCCAAACAGCTACCTTGTGGCCAGCACCCCATAGGTTTGTTTTTCTGTTTTTCTACCGTTGTCTTCCAGAATAACGTATCTGTTACTCAAGAAGGAGGATAGGGTTGCTCCTAAAGTATTTGAACAGGGTGCAGTTGTTATCCTATCTACGATCGACTTCCAGCGCGGATTATCGAAATCTCCGGATATGTCTACTGAAATTAAAGCTGTTAATTCCCTATTATCATCGTCTTCCAGAAGGGTTTGAAGGATATTGTAGAGGGCATGTTCCATCGATTTCCCACTTTTGAAGCCGTACGGTGGTTTGCCAAAAACCCGCCTTGAAGAATTCATGGGATATTATCCCGTGAATTATTCTCTCTAACAATTTTCCTAGCGTTGAAAGGAAGCAGATGGGCCAGTAAAACTTTGGGTAATTAAGTGGCTTGAATTGTGTTTGAAAAATACCACAGTTGATTTTTTAAGCGGCGACGGAAAATGACCCAATTCCAGACATTTACTCATCTTTGCTATTACCAAATTTGGGTATGCCTCGAATATTAGTTTTAGTAGTTTATAATCTATTAAGGGGAATCATCACCTTTGAACCTTCAAAAAAACGAATTTTACTTTTTTGCCTTTTTAGAATATTTGAACATTTCTGAATCATTTAAAACAAACCGCGTTAAAATATTCCAAATAGAATATTAAAAACTATGACATGAAAGAAGCGGTTCCAATGGAAACATTACCAGTGTGGGAACTTTAAAAGACCTTTTTCCCGCAATGATCATTTTCATGCTTGCGCGCACTGTATGAAGGAAACTACTGCAGATATTGCTTTCATATTTTCAGGTTAGGTGTATAATGATACTACCAAAAATATGCACAAAATTTTTCTTAAAAAATTATATTATTATGAATTTATAGCATTTGACTTGTAATTTAAATGGGCTTTTTCAGTTTTTTTACATCTGATTGTCCTGGAGTATATATATATATATATATATGTGTGTGTGTGTGTGTCTTATGATGTTTTAAAAAGCAGAAGAACACTATTGATTTTTTTTCCTTTGCAGATAGCATTTAAAGCTACTTTAGTTCTTTCATTCGTGCCAATTACACTTTTTCTTGTTTAGTCTACATAATTTTTTTCATTCCCTGAAATTTATTCAAGGGGGCTTTTGCTGGCCCTGTGGTACAGCGCGCTGGCTTTCGGTTCTGAGGATGCTCGAATCCCGACGTCCTGCCACTACAATACCTCCGTTTGTGTCGTCCCTTAATAGAGGGACGACACAATCCCTTTATGAAGGGATCTAAGCCCAGTTTTACACGGTCCGCCTATATGGTGCCCCCATAATAAAATGGCGGACAAATTGCGGTGTCAACACGACAAGTGCCTCCGCTAGAATGAATATATATATATACAGTAGACGCTCGTTAATTCGAACTCGGTTAATTCGAACTTTCGGTTAATTCGAACTAATCCAAAGGCCCCAAAAAACTTGTATTGGAGTTAATGTTAAAAATATCTCATTAATTCGAACTAAATTTTTATCAATTCGGTTAATTCGAACTAAAAATTTGACAAAAAAAATTTTCTTTTTCCTCAATTATCGGAGAAAATACACGCAGTATTTATTATTTTGTGTGTCAAAATCTCCCGCATTTTTTTTCTATGTAAAGAGGCACACGCCCGCATTCCTAGACTATTGCATTTCCGCTAAACGTTAGTGGCTATTGTCCTTATCAGTGCTTAACGGACAAAGCGATTTTCCGTTATTTGTATCGATTTTCTTAGAATTTCAGAAAAACCAGTCTTTACTACAGATTCTAGGGAGCTGCGTCAGTTATGCCTACAGTGCAGACAAGTTAATGCGATCTAGTGTTTCTTCCTCAGTGTGTGATGTGAAAGTGTAAAAATTCAGGATGTCTACGCGTGGAAAGTACAAAACCCTAATTTTGGAGACAAAGGTAGAAATTTTAAAGAGAGTAGAGAATGGCGAATGTAAAACAAAGTTAGCAGCTGACTATGGAATTAAAAAAAATATCTCGTCAACTTATTTGAAAAACAAGGAGTCAATTTTAGATTCATGGGAAAAATCAAAATTTACCAGAGGAAGGAAACGCATGAGAAATGCATCCCAAGAATATCTAGTAAAAGCTCTACTGCTATGGTTCCAGGGTGTTAGATCTCGAAATTTTCCGATAAATGGACCCCTAGTGCTGACGAAGGCTGATGAATTGGCAAGTCGAATGGGTATTGAAGATTTTAAATGCAGTGATGGATGGCTATCTCGATTTATGTCAAGGCACAATATTTCTTATCAAACTGTATGTGGCCAAATCTCTGATGTAAACGAAGACGTATGCACTAATTTCGGTAGGAAACTGCCAGGGCTTTTCTCTACTTACCTGCCGAAAGATATTTTTAATGCGGCCATAATGGACAAAGCCATAATGGACTCTATTAAAACTCTAAAAGCATTTATTCAGATGGAACCTTCCTCTGAAAATAAATTGAAATGTTTACTTCAAATCGAGAAGTTGGCTGAACAATGTAGGCATCATAAACAAAACCAAACATCCACTTTACAGTTTTTCCCCAAAGTGTAATTCGTATTTTTAATTAAAGTTTACTTTCTACTGCATATCTTCTGCTTCATTGTATGATTAAGGCAAGTCTGTATTGCTTTTTAATATGTTAATTTTAGATAACATAGTATAATATATTTTCTGGGGTTATACATACTAGGAGATTTTTCTTCTTCGGTGATACACTTTTAAAGTTATATATTTTCTCTTAACATCGGATAATTCGAACTTTTTTCCGAGAACCTTTGAGTTCGAATTAACTAGCGTCCACTGTATATATATATATATATATTCAAGGACATTAGGGGTTTGCTTTCATTATCTGTGCAACCTTCTTTTTTCCTCATCATAAACTGCATACGGACAAGACTCGAGATTTAGGCCAGTGGTCTCTTAATTTCCCCACCCTTTCTTCTCTGCGTTCTTACACTGTCAGGCGGAAAATAGCTTCCGGAAGAGGAAGGCTCTTTTGAAATACTGACGTGTCGGGCAGGTAAATTACGTGGTTATGAAAGTTTTAACAATAGATTTAGGTAACTAAAAAAGAAATAATCAGGTTTCATGTAACATGTGAAAGAGTTATTCAACTTGACGTGTGAAATACGCTCACAAGAAAAAAAAACATATTTATTGGTGCTGAATCTGTGCTAGATAATACTTTGAAAATGAAAATTTTCTGTCCTTAGTAATTATTCTGGAAAACACTGATCAGTTTTAGTGTCTGGCATTTTTATTTTTTATAGAAACTTACTTATATATATATATATATATATATATATATATATATATATATATATATATATTTATACTAAATGCGACGATCAATATATACAATTGATGTAGAAAAAAATATATATATTTATAAAAAATTCGTAAGGGATATTTTTATAGACAAAATAATGTCCAATCGTCTGCCGCATTAGCTAGAAAAAAAAGTATTTTTTTGTCTATTTAGTTGTTATGCACGTGACGTTAAATTTATTTAAAGTACCATAAAAAGAAATCACGTGATCAGCATTCAATAAATTAAATTCTAAAAATTAATCTTTAAAAATTCATCAAAAATCAGAAAATGGAGGTAAAGATTCGAAAAAGATTTTATTTTAAAGGAATTTTTACGCTCTTTCTCGAGATATAAATTTTATAACTCTCAAATTATTATTTTAAATGCAAACTTTAAAAAATTACTAAAACACCTTAAAAATTTAATTAAAAGAAATCTAAGAAGAATTTTTCAAAAATCTCTCTTAGTGCACCCCTGCACCATAAGAAGAATCGCCATGCAAAATTTCAGCCCTTTAGGTCCAGCGGTTTGGTCTGTGCGTTGTATGTCAGTCAGTGAGTCAGTTACGGAACTGTTTTATATCTATACTAGCTGAAAACCCGCGCTTCGCTACGGAGTACATTCAAATTAAATACAACGGTAAATGTATGCAATTAATGCCAAAAAAATAAATATATATATTTATAATAAATGAGACGATCAATATATACAATTAATGTAAAAAAATATTTATATACTAGCCGCTGCGCGACCAGCATGGTCGCTTTTAGATTTATATTTTCTTTTGCAAAACAACTCAATTGGAAGTAACATATGTAAGGAATGTTACCATTACCTGTCATCATAAATATACGTTGTTAAGGGGTAGTGAAAACTCAGACAAAAAATTTATAATCATTGATAAATTCACTATAAGGCTGATTCTAAAACATCATGATTAAAAAATGTGAATTTCCATTACTTCAGAACAGAGTTAAAGATAAGTCTGAGAAACCCAACACCAATGATTTTAAAAATTATATCTCTCACTGTATGTACTATTTTTCAAAACTAAGATATCTACACTTTATCATTACATCAAATAAGAAATTGTTGGGGAAAATTTTCACTTATAAAATGGAGTGAAAATTCAGCAAATACTAAAGTATAGTATAGATTACATTTCTCTCTGCATGTATTATTGTTCGCAATTCAGATATCTCCACTTAATCATATTAAATGAATAAATTAAAATTATTCATGAGTAAAATACAGCAATTAAATTGTACCAAATTACGTGCTATCGTCGAGCCACACGCGGACAGCCGCTAATGTTTACAACCGGTAGTTGCAGCCGTTGCCATTCGGATTGTAGAAATATCGTCGATTTTTGTGCCGCATACCTACGCGTTTTATATATATAATAGATATATATTTATAAAAAAATCATAAGGAATATTTATTTTTTTTGGATAATATCCAATCGTCTGCTGCATTAGAAAGAAAAAATGTTTTTTTTTTGTCTATTTAGTTGTTACGCACGTGACGATAAATTTATTGAAAGTACCAGAAAAAGAAATCACGTGATCAGCATTAAATAAATTAAATTCTAAAAATTAATCTTTAAAAATTCACCAAAAATCAGGAAATGGAGGTAAAAATTCGAAAAAAATTTCATTTTGAAGGAATTTTTATGATCTTTCTCGTGATATAAATTTTATAACCCTCAATGTATTATTTTAAATGCAAACGTAAAAAAAGTTTAAAAAACAGCTTAAAAATTTAATTTAAAAAAAATCTAAGAAGAATTTTTGAAAAATATTTCTTAGTGCACCCCTACACTATTAGAAGAATCGCCATGCAAAATTTCAGCCCTTTAGGTCCAGCGGTTTGGTCTATGCGTTGTATGTCAGTCAGTCAGTGAATGAATGAGTCAGTTACGGAACTGTTTTATATACAGTGGCTCCCAAAAGTGTTCGTACACTTACGATTTTCAATGAAATAGGGGTCTATCCATTGATTAAAATGAATATTTCAGAATAGGTATTTAATAATAAGATCTATAATCTATTCTTAACAAAACTACATGAAATATTTTGAAAACATAGTAAAACTTTATTTTTAAGAAACCAATAATCCAAAAGCAACAAAAACTTTATCTCACAAAAGTCATCGTACACTTGTAAAAAATCTCTACATATTAGTAAATATTCTAATTTTTCATTAAATTAATATTTAGTAGGATATCCTTTAGCATCCACAACAGCTTTTAAACGTCTGGGAATAGATTGCTTTAGTTCTTTTGTAATTTTTGCATCAATGTTCATCCATGCTTTCATCATAATTGTTTTTAGTTCGCTTTTCGTGTGAATGTCGTGTTTTCGTACTCGAACCTCCAGTTCTCTCCAAATATGTTCTATTGGGTTTAAATCTGGCGATTGAGGGGGTGTTTTCAAAACTTGGGGACAATTATAGAGACACCAGATGCGAACGTTGAGAGCCGTGTGCTTAGGATCGTTATCTTGATGAAAAAACAAAGTTGTTTCCAATACTCAAATTTTGAACTGGTAATTTTAAATTGTCTCTTAAAATATTTATAAAAACAGCTGGATTCATTATGCCATCAATAAATACAAAATTTCCTAGTCCTGATGCTGACATGCACCCCCACACAAGGATACCTCCACCGGCATGCTTAACTGTTCCTACTAAGTTCTTGGGATAAAGTTCCTCATTTTTTTCTTCTCCATACAATTATACGCTCATCAGCACTAAAAATGTTCATCGGCAAATAAGACATTATTCCAATAGGTTTGGGGCTTATTTATCATTGATAGTGCGAAGGGAAGCCTAAACTTTCTGTTTTTTCTCACTCAAAAAATTTTTTCTATGGGCAGAACGCCCATGTAATTCAGCTGTTCTGAGAACTCGTCAAAAAATTTCAGGTGAAATTGAAGTAGAAAATGTTTCATTGAATTCTGCAGAAACTTTTACAGCACTCAAAAGTGAATTTTTCACAAATTTTCTAATTATAAATCTCTGATCACGTTTTGTTAACTTTGCCGGACGGCCTTTTTTTACCTTGTTTTCGATCCAATTTTCTTCTTTAAAGCGTTTTTTACATACTGCACAGTAGAATGGGATAAATTAAGTAATTTAGCAACATTCCGAACTGATTTACCACTACTATGATGAAAAATAATCAATTTTCGAAAGCTGTTTGTTGTTTCTTTACGACTACGAGCCATTTTTAAATAATAAATAAAATATTACGGAGTAGGCAAGCAAAAATTAAAGCCAAACGATATTTTAAATGCCACTACAATTGAAAAATAAAAATAAAGCGCCAGACGATAATTTTAATTATGAATTTTTCCGAAAATATTTCAGTGTACGATGACTTTTGTGAGATAAAGTTTTTGTTACTTTTTGATTACTGGTTTCTTAAAAATAAAGTTTTACTATGTTTTCAAAATATTTCATGTAGTTTTGTTAAGAATAGATTATAGATCCTATTATTAAATACCCATTCTGAAATATTCATTTTAATTAATGGATAGACCCCTATTTCATTGAAATTCGTAAGTGTACGAACACTTTTGGGAGCCACTGTATATAGATGTGTGTGTGTGTGTGTGTTGGTGTTGGTGTTGTAAAGAATCCCTTATTTTTTAATTTATGTTCATAATATTTAACACTAGAATAGTGGGTTAACCTACTTTCAGTATCAACAGATAGATAAAATACTCCACAATGGGCGTAACAATGTGTGTGGTATGCTCACTTACTTTATATACTTGGATAGAAAAGTACTTAACAAATCACTTCTCGGGTTCATTCGGGGCTCAAGTTCAGCGATTTCATTGATTCCACCCCTTTCACCATCAGTCTAGAGACAAAGGGTTCACAATACTAGACATATACAGAATATTTTAAAACGCACGCGAGCGTTATCATAAAAGTTATATATATATATATATATATATAATAGCCGTTGTCTCTGTATAACACTTCCGGGCTGTACTCATCTTTCAATTGAAGCTCTCAGTAAACAAACAGCCGGTTAGGCTTAATTTCAATTTCAGATGTGGATCAGAATTTTTTCTTACCTAAAAACTAATATCTTCTCCATCAAATCACGTTTATTCAGCCTATTTTTCTATAAAACATTCAGAACTAAAAAAAATTGGATGCTTTTAGCTGTATATTTAACAGTTTTTAAAAATCTGTTTACTTTTGCGATGAATTCTGACAGTAAACAAACTGGAATGTGAATGAATCAAGTAGCTCAAGTATTCATATCGCGTAGTGAGTTGTAAAAAACTGGATGGCAGTCTACTACTCCAATCGCATGAAAACTAAATAAATAAAAAATAATGAAAGGGTTTGCTTTTACAAGGTGTGGATTAAATGCAATATTATTAGATAATTCGGGATATTTTTTAACTTTCATATACTTTTTCCATTATGACGTCATTATTAGTATTATGACGTAAAAATGACGGGTTGGATGGCAGTCTACTACTCCAATCGCATGAAAAACTAAATAAATAAAAAATAATGAAAGGGTTTGCTTTTACAAGATGTGGAATAAATGCAATATTGTTAGATAATTCGGGATATTTTTTAACTTTCATATACTTTTTCCATTATGACGTCATTATTAGTATTATGACGTCAAAATGACGGGTTATCTTCTAGTATATATATATATATATATATATAGATAGATATATATATATATATATATACACTCATGGACAAAAAAATTAGCGCACCAAGAAGAAGTCGTCAAAATGAAACGAAATTTTACATACGTAATGACTACTTTGATATAAGTAAATGATAAGAAAATCAAAGAAAAAGGATAATTTATTTCAGAGAAAAAGGCAAAAGAACGGAGGAGTTAATACTCCGTTGGACCCCCTCTAGCGCGAATGCACGATGCGATACGATCGAGCATTGAGTCATACAAGTTCTGTATGATGTCTTGAGACATTTCGTTCCATATTTGCTGTAACCTTGCCTCTAGTTCGTTCAAACTCGTGGGATGCCCAACTCGTCGTCCCAAAGGATCCCAGATATGGTCGATTGGAGACAAATCTGGGGATCGGGCAGGCCAAGGAAGGGTAGTAACAGTGCGGAGACAGTCTTGTGACACCCTTGCCGTATGAGGCCGAGCATTGTCTTGTTGAAAAATGGCTCCTGGGAGCCGTTACATGAGTGGCAACACATGTGGTTGCAGGATTTCATGAACATACCGCTGGGCTGTCATGGTGCCACGGAACAATACTAGGGGTGACCGTGTATTGTAGGCAATGGCACCCCATACCATCACACCAGCTGTGGGAGCGATGTGTCGCTGTACAGCAAAAGCAGGATTGAAGCGTTCACCACAGGCTCTCCACACACGAACACGATTGTCATCACTGCCGAGATTGAATCTGGATTCGTCGCTAAAGACGACCTGGTTCCATTCCGCTGCAGTCCAGTTTCCTCGTGCGCGGTAAAATTCCAAACGGAGGCGTCGATGGATGGGCGTCAAGGGCAGCACACGTAATGGGCGCCGCGATACCAACTGTCCATCAGCCAGGCGCCTTCGTATGGTTCGAGAAGACACAGAAGCTCCTAGTGAAGGTGTTACCTGTGCCTGGATGGCGGCCGATGAAGCAGTTGGCTGTACGCGTGCATTTCTTACGATGTGGCGGTCTTCTCGACGACTGGTCTATCGAGGGCGTCCTGAGCCTAGTCTTCGTGTACATGACATCTCTCGGTTCCACTGGTCCCAACACCTCCTCACAACACAATCAGAGCGGCCTAATTGACGAGCTACTCGCCTAGCTGACCACCCAGCTTCCATCATCCCGACGATTCTCCCCCTCTCAAACTGCGACAACTGCTTATATTGTCTTCGAACACGGCGTAATGGCATGTCTATCTCAGCTCTTCCTTTGTAAATGATTCAGGACACTCAAACAAGCTTTGGTTACCTGTTTTATACTCCACAGAGTACGATGTTCAACGCCCTCTACCGGCTATACGTAATGCGCAATCACGCTGAATTTCTAATCATTTGCATATCTCCCCGACATGTACCTTCATTGCAAGTTTCGTTACGATCCCGCAATTATTTCTTGGTGCCCTAATTTTTTTGTCCATGAGTGTGTGTATATATATATATATATATATATATATATATATATATATATATACACTAGTTATCAAAAATTAAGGAAAAATCACAAAAAGAGGGATAACACGTTCAAAACTAGTTCAATCTTTTTAAAATTTGATTATGTTGTTAAGTAAAAGGTGCTGAACAATACTACATTATGCAAAATAGTGGCGCTACAGTCGGAATACGTCATTTGCGAGGAGCATAAAAGTCCATGTCTCAGAGCAAGGCGGAAATTGTCGCTGTGAGGCTGAGATTAGACATCTGGCATAGCCAAATTGTAACAATGACCTCCAGGCATCATTTGACCGAAGAACTGCGATGGTGAGCTATTGGGAGACTAGAGGCAGGACAAAGTCAGACAGAAGTGGCCAGATGGCTAAATGTGACTCCGTCTGTGGTTCATAGACTTTGGCAACAATTTCTGACCACGGATTCGACATTCAGGAGGTTCAGCCAAGGACGGCCATACGCTACAACGAGTGCCGATGACCGATATTTGTACTTATGCGCACGAAGGAATAGAACCGCAACTCCGTCTGTAAGCTCCGTCTGCAGATTCTCCGTCGCTGCAAGCTCTGAAAGGTTGGTATCAACGTCAACCGTGCGTAGAAGGCTTCACGAAGGTGGTCTTTTTGCGGGGCGACCAGCCATTTGCGTCCCGCTCACGTCCCGCATAGTCGGGAACGTTTGCAGTGGGCACGCCAACATGTCCACTGGACGCGTGATCAATGAAGGGCTGTTCTCTTTACGGATAACTCCAGGTTTAGCCTCCAAAGCCATAGTAGGAGTATTTTGATTTGGAGAGAACCTGGAACTCGTTTTCATCCATCACACATCCGTGAAACAGATGCATACGGATCAGGCAGTGTCTGTGTTTTGGGTGGTATCTCTTTGGGTAGACGCACAGACCTCCATGTCTTTCCGCGTGGAAATGTGAATGCTCACACCTATAGAGATGACATCCTTGATGCTTATGTGCGCCCTTATGCCGGGGCAATAGGTGATGCTTTCGTGCTACAGGACGATAAAGCGAGACCGCACAGGGCTCGCCTCGTGAATGCTTATCTTGAGCAGGAAACAATTTAGCGCATGGAGTGGCCAGCTCGATCATCGGACCTGAATCTTATCGAGCATGTTTGGGATGCTTTAGGACGACGTATAGCTGCTCTCAATCCCCCTCCTAGGACCCTAGCCACGCTTTCAACTGCTTTTCAAGAGCAATGGCTCTCACTTCCTACCGAATTCATAGACCGCATAATTGACAGCAAAACATATCGCTGTATGTGCTGTATTGCTTCTCGAGAAGATCATACGCCATATTAAAGGTACTTTTCCTATGACAAACTGACACATCCGATTTGTACATTGTATACATATGCTAGTTTATATAACACCATAATTGTTTGGAGATTTCTTTTTATGCTATTTTATACCTATCTATGTGTTGTATAATGTGTATAAGTTTCATTAAATTCTACGCGTAACTTTTTGAGTAATCGCTATTTTTGTGACTTTTCCTCAATTTTTGATAACCAGTGTATATATATATATATATATAGGTACACAGGGATTTTTTTTCTATAAAAATAGGTGGATATACTGTGTTTTCTCAAATAAAGGTGCGTATTTTTAGTACCGTGTCTTCACACGTCTCGTTACAGAGGAACAAAAAACTCTCAATTTAAAAAAAAGCACTTTTTGTTATATACTAACAATTGATTCGTTTTGACTTTTTTACTGTGCACAGTTATTTATTGCATGACTTTTCAAGCATTTAGGCTGTTTTGCGCTCCCTAGCGGACATATTGTGAACTTTTTTTTTCTTTTTGAATCTTTCAGCGCATCCTTTGAATTGTCTACCTGCAAAATTTCAGCTCAATCTGACTTTTAGTTACAGCTACAGAGGGCTCGGAATAGGCCAAGTTTAATTATGATCACCCGGTAGTAAACGGATACATACCAAAACACCCGATTGCCCTTTCACCAAATTTGTAAAAATTGCTAACAGAAATATAAGCATATTATACTTTTTTTTAAACTGATACATTTAACTTATACATTTAAAAAAAATGTGCTTTATTTTTATTTATCCTATAGTAAAAATTGTGTATAGAAATTCCTTTTTTTTTCGTTTGCTTTAATTTATTTTATTGTTAAAAGTGCATTTATAATTAAAATAAAAAAAATTTGATTGGTTTTCGTTTACATCCATCATGTATTTAAGTAACTGTTTTAAAAGATATTTATTTTTATAAATAGAATAACTAAAATCTAAATAAGTTATCGTGGCGTCTGTTAGACGCCACGCGACCATGCCTGCAATTTTAATATACACGACCAATGCAGGGTTAAGACAATCACTTTCATAACAAATTGAACGGGGAAGTATAAATATGGTTAAATACTAACAAAACACATGCTGTTTGATCTGATCTTTTACCTAAAGCTCCACGATATTCTTTATCCACTCATTTTCTATCTGTTTTTGGTGACGCTTATACTTCTGTATTTCATACAGCCCAACAGGTTCTCTTTTTTACTGAAGCGAGTTGTTACGTGAGGTATTTGGGAATTAAGTAAGTGAAGACAAGACAGAAAAATATACGAAGATCTGTTCGGTACTACAAATGAGGCAATATCTCAGAACCTATGAAATGATTTTAAGTCCGATAGTCAAAGTTTTAAATCAATCTTCCTAGAAATGAAAGCTGTTTTGTACAGGCAACTTAAGATTGTTGTCATACAAACCTTGAAATGAAGTAGCTTTGAAATAAATATCACATTTTAAATGATAAAAAAAACAAAACAAAGAAAATCATTTCCCTGACAGTAGCCCTGAAAGGGAGCATTTATCTTTCGAATCTTTGTATTTACCATGCTGACTATTCATAGACTATTCCCACACGGCTCTCTGTCTTGAATATAAATTGCCTAATAAATGATGTTATGACACTTCCAGAAATTTATTTCAAGCTTTTAATTTCGTCATTAGACATTATATTATGTTGTTTGACCAATTAAATAGCAAAATTATTCGTGCAAGAAAATTTTGATCATTACAGATTTGGAACATAAATGATAAAATTTCCGAAAATTCATAAAAAAATGACCCAGATATTTCTATCAAAAGTCGAAGGTACGGCCATAATTAACATAAAATCAAATTATAAATTTATACCTCTATGATGGTTTTCAAAGCATATAAATGAATATTTCTACGGTTGGTTAGTTTCAATTATGTTCCTGCAGAACAAAACTTTGAACTTAAGTACATTATTAGGTAAATTTTACTGCCGTCGTTCGTGTAAATATCTTTGAAGTCTTCTAACACGCGAGTTCTAGCAAAATAAGCATGGATTGTCATAATTACAATCCCTTAGATGTTGTTTGTTCCCATTAATCTTACGGAAGAGGATAAAGCAAGTCGAATTTTTACGACGCTTTTGTCCAGGAGATTACGGAACCTCTAATATAATTGTAGTTTAACGTGACACATAATGATTGCGTTGGCTCGAAATATCTCATATTTGACAAAGGGCCAAAAGACTTTGTTTAACATTATTATCGTTACCAAGTCTATATTTATGGAAGACGAATTTACATTGTATGTTTTAGACCATAAACATTGATATTTTTTCTTAATTTAGAATCAGGTAGATTGCATATCAATAATGTATACATTAAAATTATGGGGAAAACGTTGATCAAATTATTACTGGACATTCAACTTTCTATATCAAGTTTCATGCTTATTACTTTAGGTTATCCGCCAAAAGAGATCCAGAAGAAAAGAAATATACTGTTACGTAGGAAGCGTAGAATACACGAATATCATACGAAGGTGATTTCCGATATACTTCGAAGTAGTCTTTAATTAATAAATATCTGAAATACACAGACCGCTGGAGATAAAGTATATAATATAAAATAATATCTTTCTGAACTCCACCAAGTTGAACTCACAATCGTTATGTCAAATCTGAAAATTGTGTAGCGTAATCTTGTAACCATGTATGATATTCGGTGACACCATTATACGCCTTCGTACGTTTTTACAGAATATGCAGCTCTTAGAAGATAGACGGTGAACATAATTCCAACCAATTCTTATTTTTTTTTCACCAAATTTGGTAGTCAAAGTCGACAAAATATTCTGCCTTTCATACGCCTTCAATTTACGGTGTATATCTTTCTCCGCCACCGATGTCTTGTAACCAGGAAATCAATGTCCAGCACGTTCCTTACAATACTCTAATCCTTTAGACTCTTATTTTTAGGTTTCCTATTACATTTTATTACAATCCATTACAATTTATTTGAATTTACACAGTACACTACAATAAACGTCTGTGACAATGGTTCGATTTGCTATCCTTTCGTCTATATCAGGGGTGTCCAACCTGTGGCCCTCGGGCCGCATGCGGCCCAAAGCAAGTATTAGTGTGACCCAGAAAGAAAGCTCAAAGCGAAAATAAAATATCTATAGTCCACCCCGGCGATGATGGCAGGCGGCCATTACAGATCCCGCTTTGTTCATTCAACAAATCGACAATACAGCATTTGAAATATCCTTAATTCTATACAAAATTCCATATGCAATTTCTGTACGTTAATTTCATTGCAAAAATTAAATATAAAGTTTTTACACATTTAACATTTCATATTTATATTAAAATTGGTATAAAAAAAATAAACGCAATGAACACACAATCTCCATGATCTTATGAATACATTCCCGAAGAAGACCATTATAAATATTGTTATAGAGCGCACTCGCATATTTTGTCTCATCAAACTATTTCCAGGAGAATTGACGAACTTGAGAAATAGTATATCGAAAATGATTTAAAAAGTATAGCTTCAAGTTTTATGTTTTACTCTTTGTCGATGAATGAAAGTACTGATGCTACTGACACGGCTCAATTTGCCATTTTTATCAGAGGTATAAATGACGAGTTTATTGTAACTGAAGAAATAGCTTAATTAGTACCATTAAAAGACAAGACAACCTCGAGAGATTTATACGTATGAAGCAGGGAAGAACGCGAAGGGAAGAATCGTTCACGTGATTCTCATAACTCTTGCCAACATGTCTGGTACAGTAACTGTTGCCCCAGCTATGATAGGCAAAAAAGAGGGCAAAAAAGAGGAATTTGTAGGATTAACACTAGAACAGCGGCACTTTCGGCAAAAATAAACAATTCATTTGCATCTTTGCTACTCATTTACAGTCGATATAGATATGCTGCCAGAAAATTTTCAAATGGAATGCATAGAGTTGCAATCTGACATCCAATTTAAAAGAGAAATTAAATCAAGTCTCTTTGTTGAACTTTTATAAATCATACCTGCCCAGAGGTAAATATCTCTAACTGTATAGTCACGCGTTATTCATATCATCATTGTTTGGAAGCACGTGCATCTGTGAACAACTATTTTCAAGAGTGAAGCACAAAGAGTCAAACTAGAACCAAAATATCGGATGAACATCTTGAGAACTCCCTGAGAATTGCAACCACTTCAATTGACCCCGATACTGATACATTAGTTTCCTATATTGATGCATTAGTATGACTCCTATAGTTATCTTTATAAATACAATTTATAATGAAATATGTTAACTATATATTATACTATTTTTACTCATTAATTATTTTTAATGTTAGGTATATTTTTGTGTGGCCCAAAACATTTAGTCTTCTTTCAATGTGACCCAAGGAAGCTAAAAGGTTGGACACCCCTGGTCTATACTGAAAAAAATACTCCTGTGATGTACGAATATGTCTTATCATGTCTTGAAACAGATTGGTCTATCCAACCTCTTTCAGAGGTTTTGGATGTATTGAGAGTATATATTGAATTTTCTGAGGGTGAAAGCCTGTTCAATGATACAGAAATTAAGAATCTGCATACTTTACAATATACATGTTTCTCGGTAGAGGGGCGAGTCGAACGTCAGATAGATATACGAAATTAATTAAAAACGGGCTTTCAATAAAATTCATTGTTCTGTAGTATGTTACCGAGTATTCGGTTTCACCATGCTCTGTAGCTGTGGTGTTTGTGGAGATGGGAAAAGTTACAAATGCAAATATTGCAAAATAGGTTTATTTGGATAAATGAATTAATATGCAAACATCTGAAGTTTACCGAATAATGTTTTTGCACATTCCTATGGTGTTTAAGGAAGAAGACTTTGGATCTTCTCGATTCTTCCATTGTCCAGTTCACATGGAATCACTGCAGAGCAAATCGGTAGCTGCCCGGTACCTGGGTGCTATTTCTTGTCTCTATCACCAGTATGAAGTTAACTAATATTTTCCATCATGGATTAAATGGTTGTTTATTTAAACTCTGACTGGCTCTTTTCCGCATTTTTTTTTGCAATGCATGCCTTTTATAAAGTTTATTTGTATTTAATTAACTATTACAAAATCATTTTAATTTTCTAGTGACAGAGTTTAATAATTTAACGTCTCGTAAGAATTAATGAACAGGAGTTAGAAAATTTCAATAATTAGGTTAGTTTTCTTTAAGTTTCTACTTCAAAAATATGCATTACCAAAAATACTTAAAGGGAATGTCTCATAGTTTAACAAGTGGACAGAAGATTTGCGAGGTCATATGATGCACTGCCTGAACCCCAAGGCATCAATTTGAATGTCAGTGAGTTAACGTTTGTAGATCTTATCGCAATTCAGAACTTAAACTGACCACTGCTTTTTTTATAGGGTTTTTGTACGGTCTCTCTTCAACGGTAATCCATCGTACATAGTTTTTTGGTAGTTTTTAAATCTTTTTATTGATGGGGTTATTATTAGATGTCGGTATTCTGTTCCAGCACTTTACAGTACACTATAATATTAATGAACATATACCGCGTACCGAAGAGAAAGTAATAAAGCCCAAAATGGGTATCTCGCAAACTTAGCATTATATTCAAATATCGCGAGGCGGCACCATTCTGTTATTTTCCCCCTTTCTCCCTCATGCAATTACAGGCAATTAATGTCATTATCAGGGGCACTTTTCCCTTGCATCCTTGAAGTCATTAATATGCACGTAAGGAGTGGACATTCGAAATATGCGTCCTTCGCGTGTTGCGATAAACAATCTGCACCATATCATATCCAGTGGGTGACTCAGAAATGGAAAGCAGAAGACTCCCGCAAGATAGAAAGTGCGCTGATCTATTGGGTCCATCGCACCATAATTGCGAGAACACGTTTAAAAACGAATCACCACATCACATCCATGACCTGATTCCTTTTTTCTTCAAAGTGATGAATAAAAAAAAATGTTTTGTTCGTGCTGCACAGCCACCAGTATCTGACTCGGCGATCTTATTGTTTATTTCTCTAGGATGATTCTTTGACGAACAAAGCGGGGCTCCGGAGACTTAACGAGGTGGATATTCTCAGAGAAAGATGCCTCCTGCGATTGCCTTCGTTATTCACGAAAGGGCAGTTTCGCAAAAGAAGATAGATCCAGACTTCTTGCTCTAAGCACCTTGTTAGGCAACTGGAGCTGGGGGGAAAAACAGAATTTATTTTTTTCCAGTTATCTTTAAGGCCGGGGCTTGAGTGGGAGAAAATTTTTCCGGTAAAAAGACTCCAGGGAAAAAGTTCCGGTTTTCGTTTCTCAGTTAGGATGCTGTTTTTAAATCATTTATTTTCTTTTCGGGAGAATTTCCAGTGTTTAAGTATTTTGAATGAGAATGACCTTTGACAAAGTCGAACAAATTTGTTCTCAGACCGCTTGTTTCTGAAGGATTATTTACAAAAAGCGAATGTAACAGGGGGTATTAATATATTTTTGGGGTTAATTTTTTTCTTGCTCTATCAGCGCTATTGCGTGTTATGAATTGTCTATGTCTTAAAGAATTGTCGGGTAATTGAGGTTTAAGGAGGTTTGTTTTCGTATGGCGTTAGGGAAACATTTATAGAAAAGACCATTTTTCTGATAATAATCCAAAACATATGTTCGGTTGATATAAAGTTTTTAAGTACATGATTGAAGAAAAAAACAAATGGTATAGTTTTTCTATTATTGCCTTGTTGAAACCTATTTATTACTTTGTTTTCAAATCATCCTTATTTTTTAAACTCTTATTATGTTCAGATTAAATTTTTTTTCTCTTTTTTTCATTTTCTTCGAGAATAGTCTTCTCCATTTTGAAAAATTAGGTAGGATCCGAGCTACTTAATGTATGATGACAACTGGCTTAGGCACAGGCATCTGTTAGATCAGTCAGTGGGTTCGGGTCCTGCGATGGCCATTGGCATTTCTAGCCAATCGGAATCGACTTTATATTGTAGGTTCTTTATGCAGGATTTGTTTTAGCTATGTGAACCCTGATCATTTGTTTATCCCTTCTGTTATAAAACATGAACGCAGCTATACAAATAACAACTAAGCAATTTATTTAAAGCATATCATACTGCTTTAACTTAGCTTCTACTAGAGTTGGCACCAAGATTAGATAACTTGTCAACTTCTGCTGTACACTTTCACCTCTTAAAAAGAAAAAAAAATCTATGATCGACTTAGAGTAGGCATTAACTCCTTATAACAAAATGAATGTAAATTTCAAACATGAAATTTAGCTTTACATGAAAGTTTCACATCCGTAGTAACTCATTATTCCTTTACTTTTATTAATATTTTTTTAATTTTGAATCTTTTCGTAGCAAAACGGGGGATCTCGATGTTGAAAATTTAATTTTCGAGAAAAAATGTGTCGATTACTTGCGCACTCAAGACTGAAATTCGTCTTGGAAGAAAACGCTAGAATTCAATACCTCCACCAGCTTCTCAAAATAACTATTGCAGAAGATTCGCCGAGGTCATGGAATCAACTGTTTTATTCTCGTGTTTCAAAGGAAAGAATTCTGCATTTACATCACCGTTTTCGTATTTATATTACTTGACATTAGTAAATTCATTAGTAAAATGTTCAAAAAACATTAGTAAAAGTCACACACACACACACACACACACACACACATATATATATATATATATATATATATATATATATATATATATATATGTACTGAATTACTAATTTATTGGTGTCTGTAAATCAAAATTTTCTTATATGTTGCTATAACGCTGATTTGCAGTAAAATTCTGTGCAGACTCATTTAAAATAGCTGTTTTAATATCGTGATATAAAATCATTTTTTTTGTTTAAAAAAAAGGAGATTTGTTCCCTGCATCTCGTAGAGAAAGCGTCTGCGATTCTTCAAAAGCTTTTTTTATAACGCATATTATTTATGCACAATTTCGAAACATGAGTTCTGAACCCAAACATAGTAACTTTTTCGGTCATCTTAGCAAAATGATAATACAACGAAAAAAAAGCAATAAAAAGTTTTCTTTGAAAGAGAAAACAGCGATCAAAAGTAATCGGCAGACACTGGCGGTTTTTTCTTTTCTTCCTAAAAGGAAAACAGAAGAGTAAGAAAAATGATTCCTCCTTGGCATCGCTAGCCAAGGAAGAAATTCGAGTGGGTTCGCTTGCATTTTTTGACATGTTAGGGGGGTTTCAAAAAAGTTTGTAAATTTCATCTTCCATCAAGCGCATCTGGTTCTTCCCTTCTGTTTTTCCCAACGAATATTAGGTAGTGCGCCATTTTTAACCAGGCCACGGAACAACGGAAGAATAAAAATAAAATAATTCTATATGTCAAGGATTCCCAACCTTTTTACGTTTGAGATTAAGAACTTGGGCATCCTTGTTAGATTATAGTGTTTTTAAAATTTTTTCACTACTAAAACAAGGTGGAATAAATATCAGGAATATGTTGAATTTGGGTTCAAATAAATACTTACTCCATTACTGATTTTATTCCTTTATTGAAAGCTATCAGCAACAAACAAGATTAAGTAATACACTTAAAACTTTAAGATTAAGCAATATACTTAAATGTTTAAGATTAAGTAATAACCTTAAACTTAAGTAATACACTTAAGTTAAAATTAAATGATTCTATATTTCAAGGATTCCCAGACTTTTTACGTTTGAGATTAGGAACTTCGGCATCCTTGTTAGATTATAGTATTTTTAAATTTTTTTAAGTATTAAATCAAAGTGGAATAAATATCAGGAATATGTTGAATTTGTGTTCAAATAAATACTAACTCCATTACTGATTTTATTCCTTTATTGAAAGATACGAGTAACATACAAGATTAAGTAATACACTTTAAACTTTAAGATTAAGTAACATACTTAAAAGTTCAATATTAAGTAATAAACTTAAACTTAAGTAATAAACTAAATTTCAAGTGCAGAGTACAGCACAGCATCCACAGTTTCACCATGAAAATATATATATATACGAGGGTAGGCTGAAAAGTAATGCACGCATGCTTGTAGAGCGCGAACAAAAAGAAATTTGCGAGATCGGGCAAAAAGAACATTAAAGTACAATTCTTAAGCTTCAAAATCATATATGTATTTTTCAACATAGTCACCGTTAAGGCTAACACATTTCTCCCAACGTGTAACAAGTTTTCTCATTCCGTCACTGAAAAAATTCTTCCGACTTTTCTCGAATCCACGACTTGACATCTGCCTTCATCACATCGTCCGAGGTGTAATGATTACCCTTTAGGTCTTTCTTGAGTAGAGGAAAAAAAATAAAAATTGCAAGGCGCAAGATCGGGGGAATAAGGATGGTGTGGAATCGGTTCAAACTTCAGGTTTCGCAGAGCCTCTCCAGTCCGACGCTGTTCTCGCCTGTGAGACGGCGTGGTACCCATCGAGCACAGATTTTACGGTATCCCAATCGTTCTATAATGAAGCAGACACATTCCTTGGATACATCATTATGGTTTGCGATACGCTTTTGAGTGATTCGCCGGTCATTTTGAATCAAATCGTCGACGAGTTTGCGATGTTCATTGTCTGTGACAGTGATCGGACGTCCGTTGCGTGTTTCATCAACAATTATGGCATTTCCAGGCTCGAAACCACGAAATTTTATTACCCATCGATTTACAGTACCCCTACCAACAGCATCGTCACCTTAAACAGCCTTTAAACGACGATGAATCTCAGTAGGACTCACTTTTTCAGCTGTTAAAAATTCGATAACAGCGCGCTGTATAACTCGCCGTTGACATAGCACTAGAACACGTCTCCATACTACCGCTTTTCAAAATACACAGGATGAATACAACGATTTCAAATGCGTATTGAGGAGGGATGGAACTTCCAAATGCCACTTGGCGCTGTTTTGAAGGTCATTTTGTTCGCGGTCAACAAGCATGTGTGCATTACTTTTCAGCCTACCTACGTATATATACATTTCACTATGAAAAAAAAAATATATATATATATGTATGTGTGTATATATATATATATATATATATACATACATACATATATATATATATATATATATATATATATATATATATATATATAACCCTCTTAATGGCCGTTCTTACAAAGGGGGGTATGAAATTTCCCGTTCTAAAGGGGGAATTGGAAAAATAGGCCCCGTAAGCTAAAGGTTAATGTCTCGCATTTAAAAAACTAATGATAAAATATTTAATTTGTTGGACATTTTTAAACTGCCAACTGTTTCAGTGATCGCAGGAATTATATTATTGCAAAGGGTGAAATGTGCTTCCTTGGGAGTCTGAGGAACATGAACTTCCTTTCCTATGTTGTATGGTTTAAAAGCTTAAACTCGGAAGAAAATGATTATGGTATTGCATTCAACTCATAGCACGTATGAGACAAATAATCATTCGGATATGTCGGACACTCTAAATGTCTTACTCTCTTCTTCTTTAAATAATACATTAAACCAAGATTGTAAATTGCTAGACTTAATATCATGTCATAAAGTAATGCGTTAGGGCATATAACTCTTTGTTTGATTTCAAAACTAGTCGATAAAGCTAGCGATAAAACTAAGCTGTAAAGCTACGTCTAGCAACGTTTGTGATCATTTTGAATTGTAAAGGGTGTATAAAGAATTAAACTAGTTCTTTACTGTAAATACTACTTGTAGCGTCCAAGGCTAAGAAGTAAGAAATTTGAACTATGATTGAAATTTGAGCTTTACTAGTCGTCAGAGAATTTTTGTGACGACAGGCAGCTCCGTAAACCAGCCTGACCTTCACCGCTTAGACTCTAGAAAACTCATACGACACACCGCTCTCACAATATCGTACGTCTAGTATTTGAAAAGCTTGAATTTATTTGTTAAACAGATACATGTAAAATTGATCCATTAGATCTTCGCTTAAAATTTTACCCTGGAATCTGTATTTAAAAAAATTACTTTTTTTGTTCAAACGTTATTTTTATTTTAAAATAAAACAAAGCTTTATTTTTGGAATAAAACAAACAGTAAGAATTTCTCATATCAGCCGTACAGAATTGGAATTTACAAAACAGGCTTACTTCCACACTGTTGATTAATCTGGAGATCAGAAAACTCTTGAGATATGACATAGTAAATGAAGTCAAGGGAAAGGCGGGGATTACTGTTAATTCAAGACTAAGTTCTCGTTTCTCAGCTGTTGTTGTTTTTGTTCATCTTCTGACTGAACATGCCGATTTCGTAATAGGTTCACAGGATTGCTGTCTTTATAAATTCTGAAAGGTCTTGTGTACAGAAACATGTGTAACTACATGAAATAGTTTTAATAACATTATTAAAAAATATTGAGAATCAAAAGGACATAGGTTCTGATCGTCTGACACGTGTAAGAAAAATATTATACATAGAAAACTAAATATAAATTAAGTGTAAAAGCCCTTATGACGATAATTCAGAGTCTCTTGCTTCATAATATAAAGTTTATACAGAGGTATAATCAAGACGAAACGATCGATTCTAAAGACATACAGCGATTATCAAAATCATGTAAACACTAATCGTTTCTGCAGAATTTTTTGTTAATAAACTACAGGCCCACCTTTAGCTTTCAAAACAGTATACATTCGATTTTTGGTAGAGTGATATAAGTAATGTACTCAAGATGTTGGAATTTGGTAGTACCATTCATCTTGCAGCATATGACAAAACTGTTCCAATGATGTTGGAGGGTGGGGGGGGGGCGTGATCAAACCTTTCTCTCCAAGTTTTCCTATAAATGTTCAAAAATATTAAGGTTATGTGATTGAGGTAGACAGGTACTGTACCTCAGCCTCATGATCTTCAAAAAGCATGTTGACATGTCTCGCACGACGCACGGGTACGTAATCGTCTTTGAATGACGAACGGTCATTCGGGAATAAAGCCTACATCATAGAGTACATTCTATCCATCAGAACAGATTCTTTCGATGTCGTAGGACCTTGAAGAACAAACAAGGATGCTAGAAAATGCCATGAGACAGCACCCCACGACATCAGAGAGCACCAAGCAGTCGGCACGGTATACCTCGAAAGTTGTTTGCCAAACTTAAGGCTACACTAAAGCAAATAACAGCAGAGGTGAATAAAAGTCATGCTGATTCTGTTTCAGCAATAACAGTTGGTCGAGCGTATACTCTACCAGTAATAGGATAGAATGTAAAGCCCAATTCTTTCGACCAGATGACAAGTTGCAGTCATTTGAATTCCAGATTTTAAGTTCGTGGTTCCATCTGGCATGTTATCTTGCATTGGTGTCAGAAATGGGTGGCTTCTGGGTTTCAGAACGACAATAAATATCATATTTATGTAGCACTCGACCAACTGTTATTGCTGAAACAGGATCAGCATGACTTTTATTCACCTCTGCTGTTATTTGCTTTAGTGTAGCCTTAAATTTTCCCTATAAAATAAGTACCAAGTTTCGCCTTTCCCTCGCTGACATCCAAATGGGACGTCCCCACATTTTGCTCTAAGAGGTAATACCTTGTTCATTTCCAAGGCTTGTCATAATCTTTGATGATTGATCCTAATTTTGACAATCGACGGACCCAAAAAGTATCCCCTAAGATCGTCTCAAGGCCTGCTTTGAGACGGTCTTAGGGGATGTTAGAGGTAGCAATCTCTGGAGGTGCTTTCTCGATAAATTTC
Source organism: Dolomedes plantarius (assembly GCA_907164885.2). Lineage (NCBI taxonomy): Eukaryota > Metazoa > Arthropoda > Arachnida > Araneae > Dolomedidae > Dolomedes > Dolomedes plantarius. The sequence continues at coordinate 128,888,532 of OU015496.1, forward strand.
CCCGAGATACAGCTGTTCTGCACGTATTCTTGGTGGTTGTCATTGTTCAGTAGTGTTGAATTTCAAAAAATTTGGATTTCTCGTTAAAAGTATGTATTTACTTGCTAAATTCCCATGAAAAGCGGATTATTTTTACATGATTTTTCCCCCAAAGGGTTTTAAAAAGCGATTACTCTTTGCGAAAAGCGAAGTCTTTTGTGCTTCAAATTTCATTTATTTTTTACGCAAGATTTCCACAATATTTAAGTACGTATATGAGATAAAAAAATCATAGAAAGTGATTAAAGTGTTTAGGCAGTAGTAAAATGGAGATTGATTGTTATTTAAAAAAATATATATATATAAATTTTTCTCAGTTAGTAAAGTTTCTATATTACATTAAGTGTGATAAAGCTCATGTTTATTTCTAAATGAAAACTTTATCTGGACCATCTTTCCTCTGGACAAACCCAATTTCAACATTTTCTTAAATGGAAATGCTTTAAGAAAATGTTGAAATTGGGATATCCTGTGAACAGTTTCAGATAAAATCTTTAAATCAAAAATGAGTTTGGTAATTTAAATAAAAATTATAGCATTCAAAATAAGATCGCATAAATGATTTATGGAGTTTAAAATTTAGATTATTTCGTATCATAAATAATATAATTTATGATACGAAATAATCTAAACTATAAACTTCATAAATCATTTATGCGAGCTTATTTTGAATGCTATAATTTTTATTTAAATTACCAAACTTATTTTTTATTTAAAGATTTTATCTAAACCATTCACAGGGTATCCCAATTTCAACATTTTCTTAAAGCATTTCCATTTGTTAGGTCATACATTTCTTGAAACTTTTATTACAGAAATCGTTGTGTCCATACATGTCTGCTTATGGTACCCTGACTAGTATAATTTGAAGCAACACATCAATAACAAAAGTAGCGTAGAATCTCTAGAATTATTTTTCTACGCGTGATTGATGTTCCATTGGATGGAAAGGTCTGACGTCAAACCCAAGACCACGGTTCACGCTTAACTTCTTTTACCTCCGCTGGGGGGCGGATAGCAAACAGTCACGTTAAAGAAAGAAAATGTTACATCGCTTTTTTGAATTTTTCCCACTTTGTTTGAGATTTTCTTGCAGTTAAAAAAAATGCATATGCGAAAAAGAAAAATGTTTTTTTTTTCTGAGGATCTTGGAATATTTTTAAACTTACAGTATTATGTAAGTTTGAATGTAAAGTACTCGAAGTCTAATTAAAAAAAAATCTTTTATCGGATTTTGTATTTTCTAAATCACAGACTGATTAGTATAAGAAGTACAATTGAATAAGAGTGTAATAAGTTTTATTTTGAAGTACGGAAAAAAAAAATTATGACAGCCGTCACGTGCTTGACTCAAGGGATATAAAATTTCGTATTTATCACTATATAATTTGACATCCGTTCAAAACTTTTAACTTTTATCTAACAGCCCTCGTTTGAAAAAAAAGAGATTTAATTAATGTCAAAACTAGAGATATTTAATCGAATTATTATCGAATAGAGATATTTAATAGATTTTATTTTGAAATACTGAAATAATTTATGACAGTCGTCAATATTTTATTGATTGACTCAAGGATATAAAATTGCGTATTTATCACAATATAGTTTGACATCCGATCAAATCTTTAACTTTACTTCAACAGTCCTCGTTAGACAAAAAATATTTAATTTATCTCGAAACTAGAGATATTTAATTGAATTATAATCGAAGAGATATTTGATAGAATTTTATTTAAATTCTATTATCGAGAATTGTGCTTTTTAAATTACAGAAATTATTAGATGAGCAATTAAATGAAAGTAGCAAATTTTATTTTGAAATACTGAAATAATTTCTGATAGACCTCACTATTTTATTGCTTGACTCAAGGCTAAAAAATTGCGTATTTCTCACTGTATAGTTTGACATCCGCTCAAATCTTTAACTTTACTCTAACAGTCCTCGTAAGAAAAAAATGATTTAATTAATGTCAAAACTAGAGATATTTAATCGAACTATAATCGAATAGATGTTTAATAGAATTTAATTTAAATTTTTTTTATCGGAAATTGTATTTTTTAAATTACAGATTGATTATCATAAGAGTAATAAATTTTATTTTGAAATACTGAAATAATTTCTAACAGTCGTCACTGTTTTATTGCTTGACTCAAGGCTATAAAATTGTGTATTTCTCACTGTATAGTTTGACATCCGTTTAAATCTTTAACTTTACTCTAACAGTGATTAATTAGCATTTATGCATTTGTTGTCTTCCCTTAATACCTTTGGTCGTAAATGTCCACTGTCGTATGAACCTGCGTGACCAACCTTTTTCGCGTGTACCTGCGAATTCAAAAAGGAGACTTATTTAATGATAAAACAATACTTTATTTGGGTAACGTTAGAGCATAACCGCTCTCTCTCTCGTGTCATTACTACATCTGCTGCTTTTCACATTTGCAGCGCTCACAGCGCCATCTCTTGGCGAGCAAATAGCTTTAACACATTTTTGAATTTTTTTATAAAAATTCCTGGACCTGCAGACCCAGGAATACCACTAGCGTCTGATAATTTTCTGGTTACTACTTAAGGGTTAATAAAGACAAAAAAATATATAAAAAATCTGTGTTTGCAGTGTAAAAAGTGTAAAGTCCAAAAATCGTAGTTTTGAGAAAAACGGGATTGAAAAAAACCCGGCTTTTGTCAGTTTTTTAAGTTTAATTTTTTATTATTTTTTTTTAAAGTAAAATTTTTCAATTTTAGTTTTGTTGAGTAAAGAGTGTTAAGTCCTTGAATGGGACATAACCCTTTTAACACTAACATGTTTGTGTTTTGTTTCATATATATATATATATATATATATATATATATATATCATGAAACATTTATTTAGATGGAAATGAGATTTCTAGTACAGCGTTAGTGTTTGGAGAACACATTATAAGGTTAAGAAAATCTTAAATTTCTCTTCATATCATTGGATATATATATTTTTTTCTCTGCATCGTATGTTTTTAGAGAATAATGCTTAATTTTGTCACAGAATATCAACTGATGTGCCGACTTAACCTCATTGTTTGTCACATTCTTATGGGTACACAGAGGTATCACTTAAAACAGTAACTGAAACTCTTGGTCCATTGACTTTACAAGCGTATATTCATTAAAAAAAAGAGCATTAAATATTTATATTAAAACGAAAAACAAGAGCACCGTTCACGTATAGAGTATGATTGGATTAGTTTATCTTTTATGTCATTAAATATAAATTTTACCCCCTCGTAATCCTTCTTATTCTTGGTCGCAGAAATCATAGGATCAGTTATGTAATTTATCATTCTGACTGTTATAAACTATTGTACTTTGTACTCAGTGTCTGACAGTCTGGTTAAAGGAAAAACAAGTTTAAAGCCTCCTATGAATAATCGACAACCATGTAAAAGACATGCGGGATTACTGTAGCAGACAGATAAATAAAAATCTTCTGCAGACTGTCATAAAAATAATTATATGAATTTTACATTTTACATAAAGAGGTGATAATTATATAATCTGTGACGTCGAATTTAATCAAAGTAATCCCGCAATATATATACAGGGTGGTTATAATTAAAGTTCCACTTTGAAATGGTCACAAAAGGAAAACTACTGGACCAAATTTTATCAAACTTGGTAATAGTTTAAAGTAGATCATGGGAATTTCTTTTCGCCCCCCCCCAAAAAAAAGGTTCAAAAACCCACCACCAGGGGGGGGGGGAAATGGCACTGTAAACAATATTGTTAAGCGGAATAAGGGTTGGAATCTAACTTAACCTTTTGTTACACGGGTTTAACATTTTGTATACCCTTAAGAAACATTGACCTAAACAAAATTACCATTTAAAATGTGCGTATTCCGGAAATCGTTTTCTTGTAGATCGCTAATTTGTGAATTTTGAAGCCTGAATTCGGCCCTAAGAAAGGAAGATATCGGTTTAAAACGTTCTTAATCGTTTCTAAAACGAAACTGTTTGTGGGGTTATGCAAAACCACAATGGCTTGTAATTGACTTACGGCAGGAAAATGCAAACCATTTATGCAGATGCGCTGTACACGTCATTTGATTTTCCAGATAAAAGCGAGCCTGTTTGTTAGCCTGCTGTTGCCTGCCCATTTTAAACCGATGTCTTCATGTCTTATTTCGTTTAACAATATTGCATACAGTGCCATTTCCCCCCCTGGTGGTGCGTTTTTGATTTTTTTTTGTCGTAAAAGAAATTCCCATGATCTCCTGTAAACTATTTCCAAGTTTGATAACATTTGGTCCAGTAGTTTTCCTTTTATTACCATTCAAAGTGGAACTTTAATTATAACCACCCTGTATATATATATATATATATATATCCTGTCGATATAAAGCTTAAGATGAGTGATTCTTATAAATAATCTTCAAGCACGCAGATGACATGTGTGATTGTGAAAAATTACATATTTAGATTGAGAAATGAACTGTAGCTGATTGATGTAAGATTACCTGATAAATAAAAATATTGCTGAGTGTTACAAAAATGATCTACAGATAAATAAAGAACTATACATTTATATGTATATATATATTTGAATATAACTTACAAATTCCACGCACATACACATACATATTTCTTTAGTTTGATTTGAAAATTTAGTATGAGCTGTAAAGATAAATTTCCCAGCACTTATCAAAAATTTCAAATTAAACAAGCTATAAATTTATGAAAACGTGCCTTGGTAATATAATCATTAACTTGTAGGTTGTAGCACTATCACGAAGGCAATAAACAAACCTAGTACTAAACCCAGATTTACTATTCCAAAGTATTCTTGAAATGAAAAAAAAAAAAGATATATGTAGGTTATAAATAAACAGTATCCGAAACTATTCGAGCTCCTACGTTATCTGTGTACTTAAAGCCGGAAATTATCCATGTAAACCCAAAACACTCGCACGAAATCATCTCTTTGTCGGCAGTCGCGTCCAATGAACCATGTCTGGAACTATTCCCTTCCCTCTGAAACCGAAGCTAAGATTAAAATGCTGTCTCTCTAAGGGCTTTGACAAAAAGACTCACGTCATTCAGCGCACGTGTGTTGGAAAACCGTGTTTTGAATTTCACGGACTGCTGGTGTTCTCGTTTTCCTAATATCGGCATCATGTATTCTAAATATCGGCATGTAATACCCTTCGTACCTACGCATTGTGCGACAAGTACAGCGAATGTATCTACATCGGCAGATTAAAATGGAAGTAAACGACTGGGTTTTCATGATACCATTACACGGATTTTTGTAGAAAACTGTACGGATCATTACGTTAAGAAACCGCCTTGTGTTCCTGCGCAGCCAAAAGCACCGGATGCTTGGATATTTGAGGAAGTATTTTTTGATTGAATAGTATGTATTTGAAAGTGGAAATGTATGATTAACACTAAATGGTTTCTGGTTTTGTGAAAACAGGAAAATACATCAAGATTAGTATAAGTGGATATGGGGTCAGGTTAACAGGGAAGGAAGAGCTTCGGACTAAAAGTTGAGACTAATACAGGATCTGGGTTTTCATGTTGCGTTGTAACACGCTGTTTTTACAGTTCAGATAACTTGAATCGAGAGAGAATACTTAAAATTTGTGGATGTGTGATCGAGGTGTATATGAATAAAATGCATTGAAATACTATCTTAAAATTCTTAATACATCTACGCGTTTTATGATCTCTCTATGTAGGTTTGTATGCTCAACTGCTTCTGAAAAAATTAAAATAAGCAGCAGAAATCTGGTGCATAATATCATCATGTAAATGTCCAAAAGCTGAGTATTCTTTTGCTGACACGTATTTCTCTACGCTATTATAGTACGTATAAAATTTTAACATTACGAAGTAAAAATCTGCTCAATATATCGGTATATTTCCATGAAAACCATACAAAAATAAACTTAAACTTTTGCTCGTAGCATAAATAAGAATTTGAGGGCAATTTTATAGAGTCTAACATTAGTGACTTTGATGACTATCCACTGAACCATTTGTCACCAAAAATATAAATATTTAAAGTTGTAGGAAAAAACATACATTTAACAAACCAGCGTATTTATTTCTGAACTGAATTAAGATACACAATTTCATAAATGGAATCTTCGTATAAATTACCTGTGATGTGTTTAGATAGGTAACTTACGGGTACCCAAACGTTCAGAGTTAGACTGCCATGTTAAACATACTCAGGGGTCATAGAACTGGGGTTTGCCCTTATAACGGGCTTCCCTGTATGACACTACGACAAGCACGTAAGACGCGGGGGAAAGATTTCATAACGTAGAATTTTCCTACATTTTTACTGCCGAGTGGCAAAAATCAGTTAATTTAAGAGATAGCTGCAGCAGAACTGATCCATTTTCGTCAATCTTGTTGAATACCCGCAAAACAATATTTTTGTAGTGCTATCTTTTCGGGTTTACCACAAAGTAGGGACTGCACTAGGAGTCTTCATTTTCTTTGTTTGTAAATAAAATTATCGGCATACCGCATGATAATTTCACTGAATTATTTTTAACACTAGTTAGGAGCTTTTATTGTTCCTGTATAGGGAAAGGTATTTGTAGATTTGACTCAATCAATTTCAGAACTTAAATTCATACAAGTTGGTAACCGTCAAACCATAACGGCTGGATACTAAATAAATGTACTAATACACAAATTATACTCAACACATCATTGCCAAATGTTTAAAATCATAATATTAAGAATAGAGAAATACACTTTAAAAAATTCCTATTGAACCCAGCAAAAAGAAGTATGGTTACTCAACAGTGCGAAATAAACAATTTCTGTCAGTTTTAATTCTATATCTCACAAACATAATTAAAAATAATAATGGCACAGAAAGATCTAGAGAGATTCTTCGGATTAAACAAATTAACGTGTTTAGGCAGCCTCGTGCTTAGTAAGTATCTAAAGCCAGGTTTAAATATATCACTGAGCATGCGCAGAAAGCAAATTTTAATAGTAAATTTTCACTAATTTATAGAATTTGCAGCTACAAAAAGCAAATTTGACAAATCTACAGATTAAAGTCTTTTGTTTAAGACCAAAATGAAGTAAGTTGATGCTGTTTTCTCTCAAGGACTGCCCAAAAAAATCGCCTTAGCAACTTAAATTTATAGATTACCAAATGCCTATCATGACGGGTGTGTTGAATTTTCATTCTCTCTATATAAATATTCTGTAGTAAATAAAGAAATGACATGGCTTGTCTCAATTATCAAATTTCTCGATTGAAATTTTATGGAAAGTGTTCTTTAGAAGTACTTGAAATATTTTTAATCACTCCAGAAAGGTTCATTCTTTGTTATACGGTATGGGCTAGTAATGTCATGGAGTGGCAAAATTGCAAAATTGCTAGATTCTGCCGTTCGGCAGAGGCCGTTCGGAAAGGGCCATATGACATGACACTCGTGTCCTTTTCTGAATCCCTATGATGAATCTTTATCAGGAAAATAGTATTAAATTTGTTCATAGTCACTTGATCATTTAACATCAATGTTGATTGATGCTTCGAACTAAAAAAAATGAATGAAAGAAAATAATCGTTTTCTTGCCAGTTTTGCCTTCACCTGAAAAGCCAATAGAGTCCAATTTTTATACTAAAAAAGTTAATTCTCAGCACCCATATCATTCATCACCTTTAAGTATGCGCAGACAGTCTGCGCAGGTTGCTTATTTACAGTTTGTTTACGTGCTTTACATTCGAAACAAAGAGGTACAATTTTTTTCCCATGCGGCAGGCGGTTTCTTGGACAATATCCATACCGCCATAGTACACCGCACTTTTGATAGCCATTTTATTATGGGAGCACGATATAAGCGGGCTAGTATTTCCCCCTAAGAAGGGATGACACAAACGGAGGCTTTTAGCGGCGCAACGCCGGGATTCGATCCGAGAACCCTCAACACCGAATATATATATATATTTTAAGTGGATGCACTTGTCGTCAAACATTTGCCTATAATACGCCACAGTTTAATGTTCATTGTATTATGGGGGAACCATATAGGTGGGCAGTATTATCTCCTATAAAGGGACGACACAAACGGAAGTATTTTTCGCGTCGCGACGCCGGAATTCGGTCCGAGTACCCTCAGCACTAAAAACCAGCGTCACTGTACCACAGGGCCACCACAAGCCCAAGAGGTACAAATGAATGACTTTACTAACTAAATTAACAAAAATTAGCTTGGAAATATTAAATGTAATTACATACTGTTCTTGAATGATCAGTGATAAACAGTGAATGATGAATGATTTTTGAAGTCATGAAAAATCAACATCTGAGAATTTAACTTACATTAAAAATACAGAAATTCGAGTCGAATGGAAAGTATTTACGTACAGTAGTAAATTTTCTATAGAAACTTGAAAGATTAGTAAGCTATTCCCATAAAAGGTTCCTAATTCCTTTTTTTAAAGGCTGATTTTCCCGAAAATAAGTTAAGTATAGAAAATAAAAAATAAACAATAATTCAAAGAAATAGATCAATTGTCTATCATAAATAAAAAGACTTCAGTTGAAATCTACGAATGCGTTTTCCTTTGTAGAAATAGTGAAACAATTGAACAAGGGAAAAAAGAAATAGGGAAAAAAGATACTAGAAATAGCCACACTGTGCAAGTATGTTTACTATTCTGTTAGTAATTGCACACTCTATTATGTTTATAATTTATTCATAATAACATAACTAGTGTCTGCATTAATATTTACTATTCATATGCTTTATTATAAGGGTGGCCCAAATGAGAATGAGACTTTTGTTTTAGCGGTTACGGTTAAATACTTAGACTTTTGCCTTTGCGCCAGGAGATGATTGCGCCAAAGCTGTTATCATCTGAAATTGTCAGTGTGTTGTTTTAACATGTGTAAACAAGGTGACTACATAGGTTGTGACACGGAGTCTTTCAAACAGGCCCAGCGAACGGTTATTCAAATTTTGACGCCAGAAAGTGTTAGTGAGGCCGAAATTTACCGCCGTATGAGGGATGTGTATAGCATGATCTATCACAGTGTACAATGTTTAGATGGTTTAGGAAATTTCATAAAGATCGTGTTAGCACGGGACATGCCAAGATCTACTCAATCACAATTGACCATCGCAATGGAATCGATTGCTGCCGTGGAGAAGATTTGCTAATGCGCGAGATTCTCGACTATCCCCATATAGCTCCGACCTGTCACCATGCGACTACCACATCTTCGCCTTTCAAAGGCCACCCATTTGCTAACGGTGCAGAGGTCCGTGACATATTTCAATACTGGTTCCGTTGACAACCACTGACGGTCTGCGCTCAGGGAATCCAAAATGTAGTAGGTGCTGGGACACTTGCTTGAATCGACGAGGCGACTATATATAACGCATTTGTAGCTCATGTATCACTATTTTTTCTTGCATGTTCCTATAATCCAACCAATAAACCATTACAGAAAAAAAAACCAAAGTCTCACTTTCTTTGGGGTCACCTTAATATATTTTAAATATACTTGGAAAATGTAAAGTATTCAAGAGTTTGGGAAGAATTTGATAAGTTATTAAAGTGACGGAAAGTCAACATATTTTGCTAAAGTGAATAGAATGGCGTATTCTTCAAAGTTTTTTTTCCAGAATGTATTACATAAATACAACGCTCTTTTCCTTAGAACGTGCTTGCAGATGATTGTTTTAAGTGACGCAAACAAATGCATTTACACACACATGCTATTTCTTTAAAGACGAGAAGGCCATCTTTACGAGTCACAGTGATAAATTTGATAGTCTTCACCAAAAACAATGAAGTACAAACATTTTATCTTCATGCACTTGCTTTCTAAACTACAAGCTGAATATTTGTCAAGGTCATTTCTGGAAAAAAGACTTATTCTAATTTACTCAGTTTCTCACAGATTCCTTTTTTTAAGTACACTGCTGGCCACCCAAATTGCAACACCAAGAAAGACAAGAGATATCACAACAAAATTTATTTTGTAGATAAAATGTTGACCAAGTATCAAATGATTAAATTTATAGACTTCTGTGAAGTGTGGTTCCTGCCAAAATCAGTAGCCAGAGTAGCCACCATTGTTGGAGATCACCGCTGCCACACGCCTCGGCATTGATTCAAAGAGACTTTGGATGAGTTCTTGGGGTACAGCAGACCAAGCAGCTTCCACACGTTGCCAAAGTTGATCTGCTGTGGCAGCTGGGGATGGAATCTGGGTCAATCGTAGAGCAACCATGGACCACATGTTTTCTATCGGCGAAAGATCCGGAGAGCGAGGCGGCCAGGGAAGCAATTCAATCTGGCGATTGACGAAGAACCGTTGGACAATGCGTGCCACGTGTGGTCGCGCATTATCCTGTTGAAATATGGCTGTGGGCAAGCCCTGAAGGTAAGGAAGGACAACTGGCTCCAACACCTCGGAGATGTAGCACTGGCTGTTTAAAGTACCGGGAATGCGTACTAAAGGTGTACGAGAGTGATATCCAATACCGCCCCATACCATAATACCCGGTGCAGGACCAGTGTGGCGGTGCATAACGCAGCTGTTCAGCATCCTCTCTTCACGGTGTCTCCAGACTCGAATGCGACCAGCGTGGTGTTGCAGACAGAAGCGTGACTCGTCAGTAAAGACAATTTCACTCCATTCTGCCGTCCACATCCTTCTGTCATCGCACCATTGGCGGCGGAGACGTCTGTGGTTCTGCGTCAAGGGTAGACAAAGCAATGGACGTCTTGCGGACAGACCACTCTGCTGTAAACGGCGTCGAATGGTACGCGCAGACACTGGATGATGCGTTACAGACTGCATGTGCTGTGCTATGGTTCGTGATGTGACTGAGCGATCCGTCACTGCCATGCGCACAATTTGCCTGTCATCACGTGAAGTGGTGCGCTGAGGTGGATGCGATCGAACACGCCGGTCCGTCGTACCCTCCTGCCTCCAACGATCACATATCCGCATTACAGTTGTTTGGTTTCGTCCAACACGACTACCGATTTCCCTGAAAGATAATCCACAATCTCGGTAGGCCACTATCCTTCCTCTGTCGAACTCGGATACTTGATCAAAAGATGATCGCTGTTTTCGACGAGGCATAATTGATAGTTTTTTTTAAAAAACCACAAGAAAAACACAATTGCCGAACTTGAAATCGTCGAAATCTCCAAGCCTTAAATAGCGCTTTGAAGTGGCACCACAGGCGCGCGTGATATGTGTCTGCGCTGAAATTCTAATCATTTGCATATCTCACCTCTGCTAATGCATGTTGTAAATTTCATGTTATTTGCATGTTTCCTCCAGGGTGTTGCATTTACAGTGGCCAGCAGTGTATGAGTTTTAAAGTGTTATAGAAATGGGTACAACAATAAATTTATTGAATGTTATACAAGTATTGAAATGTTATAAAGTTTGTTTCAAAATAAAGCTGCGAGGTTCATTAGCGAAATGGATGCCATGGTTTAGTGGTGTGATGGTCCTATCGTCTTTCCGGAGGGAAGAAAATTCCGGGGTCGATTTCCAGGTCTAACCAGTTGGAAATTCAAATGGACAAAATGACAAATATTGGAAAGGGTGACAGATTGGTCGTTATAATGGCACTCGAAGAAATAAGGTAAAATCGAACGGGGATCTCAGTTTTCCTCAGGGAGAATATGAGGATTATTAGTTAGATCAGGGATGAGCAACATGCGGCCCGTTAAACATGTTTATGCGGTTTGCCAAGCATTTCTAAAATTGAATTTATTTTATCGACTTTCTCCCATCGTATTGTTATAAAATTAATTATAATAAGATGGTAGTACATACTAAACCGAAACAATTTTTTGTGACGAGTTACTCACTTGTCGGCGACTTGTTCAAACATGCAATACGAACGCGCCGCGTCTGTGCTTGTTTGTGTTTGCTTCTGTCACACAATCAGTCTGACTGGTAAGCTGTTAACTAGCAATTTTAGCAATTCTTGTGTTTCTTGAAAGGCGTGAGTGCAATATTAGTGCAATCCATAATAGCATGTCGGAAAAGCAAACAAAAAAACGGAAGGTTGCGGATGAGCACAGGCATTTCCAAGAAAAGTGGAAATTTGATTATTTTTTCACTTTCGTCAAAGATAAAGCTGTATGCTTAATATGCTCAGAGACTGTGTCGACATTAAAAGAATATAACATAAAAAGGCATTACGATACAAAACATGAACAACAATATAAAAACTTAACAGGACAACTCCGGATAGATAAGTTTAATCAAATGGAGAAAATCTTGGGAAACCAACAGGCTATTTTTAAAAATCAAGCTATTTTATCAAATACGGCAGTAAAGGCTAGTTTTGTTGTCAGTCAAATACTGGCAAAAAAAAAATGAAACCCTTTGCGGATGGAGAGATGATAAAAGAATGTCTGACTGCTGTTGCAGAAATAGCATTTCCTGATAAAATAAATATTATTTCAAACATTAGTTTATCAAGATTCACCATTGCAAGGAGAATTGAAGACTTGTCCGAGAACATAGCAACAACGCTTCGTGAACGCATTGCAAAATTCGAATACTATTCTTTGGCACTTGATGAGAGTTGCGATATTAGCGATACAGCACAACTGGCTATATGTTTACGTGGTATTGACACCAAATTTAATGTTACCAAAGAATTGTGCTCACTGATTCCAATGCAAGGGACTACAACCGGCAAAGACCTGTACGATGAACTAAAGTCTGTGTTGGAAAATTTTTCAATTTCATTAGAAAAGATTATTGGTATATCGACAGATGGAGCACGAGCAATGTCAAGCATGAAGGTAGGAGTATCGGGAAGGCTATTTCAAGACATTAAGAAGGTCACAGGAAGGGAAATATTCGTTAACCACTGCATAATTCACCAGGAAAATTTGTGTGCGAAAAGATTGAGTTTGCCAAATGTCACAGTACCAATAATTAAGCTAATCAATTTTATAAAGTCGCGCGCGTTAAATCACCGTGAATTTAAAGAATTCCTGAAAGATTTAGAAACTGAATATATGGCGACGTGGTTTTTAATACCGAAGTACGTTGGCTTAGTAGAGGCGCAATGCTAAAAAGAGTATACAACTTAAAAAGCGAAATACAATTGTTCGTGGATATGAAGGGATATGCCTTTCCTCATTTTGGTAATGAAGAATGGATGTGCGATTTTAGGTTTCTTATCGACATGACTCAGCATCTCAATGATCTTAATGTGGAACTTCAAGGCAAAGGACAGTTTATTCACAATTTGTATGATAAAATTCAGGGCTTTGAGCGCAAATTAAAATTGTGGAAACAGCATCTTTTGCAGAACAATGTGTCTCACTTTCCACATTTAGAAAAAGAAAACGTTACTACTTCTCAAAAATACGCACAATATATAGACATTTTAATCAACGAATTTCAATTACGATTCCAAATGTTCAAAGCTGAGAAGACAGCGGTTTCCATGAAAATGTTTTCCTCGCCATTTAATATCGATGTGGATACAGTTCCCGAAGACTTTCAAATGGAAGTGATTGACATGCAGAATAATACCGATTTAAAAAATGTATTTTTCTCAGGAACCATCGAAAATTTTTATAAATCGTATGTGAGCCCTGAGAAATTTCCGCTTTTGACGAAAAATGCAAAGCAAATGATGTCTCTGTTCGGAAGTACGTATGTTTGCGAACAATTATTTTCGACCATGAAATTAATCAAAAATGACCACCGATCAAGACTAAGTGATGCACGATTAGAAAGCTGCGTACGTGTAGCTACCTCATCAATTCCGGCTCATATTGATCAGCTTGTATCGAAAAAACAGTGCCAAATTTCTCATTAAAAATTTCAAGTAAATTCGTTTTATTGTTCTTTTCTTGTTTGTTTTTATGTTGCATTAAAATTTGTATATGAAATCTTTACTTTTTTTAAAATTTTATATTTTTTTATTCTAATGTTTATTATAAACAAAGTTTTGTAAATTATTAATAAGTGTTACTTTATGTGCGGCCCGCCAAAAAATTTTAAAATTTTAATTGGCCCGTTGATTAAAAAGGTTGCTCACCCCTGAGTTAGATGATAGCGTTGTCTAGGGGTGTAATGGTGAAAAACTATTTCCAAAAAAGAACGTCTCTGAATCGATTGTGGGATAATACCGAAAGAAAAGTAAAAATGATGAATGGGAAAGAGTGTGACAGAGCAATCGTTTAAATGGTCATTGAAAAGTAGAATCATAGAAACGATGGAATCAGGACTGTCCCAGATACAACTTTCTAGCTCTGAATGCTTCACAATGTGTATTCTTCAAATCGTGTAGGAGGTTCCAAAACATTGGTGACGTTCGACGACAACCTGTCCAAGGTCTGCCAATTACTAGACGACCTCGGTCATCTAGTTAGATGTCTAGTTAGTCTAATCCTTAGCAGAACCGGTATCTATAATTAATTGCAAGACGTTACTGGATTATGTCTGGAGAGCTGACAGCCGAATCAGGAGCCATTACATTCAAACAAACTGTTTACAAGAGGGTCCGTGACGCTGGTCTGCATACCAGGCTTTCAGTACTTTGCGTCAAGTTCACCTCTGGGGACTAATGGGCACGTTTAAAGGGGAGTCAAGAATGTCGAAACTGGACAGTGAATCAGTTGAGTTAATTGTTCTTTTCTGATGAGTGACGATTCAGTTTGTCGAATAATTCTCGTCACACCATTATCTGAAGACAACGGGGAACACGTCACTACCTCTTAAGATCTCAAATATATTTCCGAACTATTTGGAGAGGTGGTATGTTATTATGGACGGGTATAATCTTGAACGGGCACACAAAGATCCTCGTTATTTGTAGATGTAATATTAACGGTAAAAGGAACATAGATGACGTATGTAAACTTTATGTTTGACTCTTTAAAACTGTCATGGATTCACGATTTACAGTCACGAATGACAACGCGCGACGTCAGTTTGACCTCGTTTTAGTTCAAAGTGAAGATATCATGATAATTCCTCATTCAGATATCTCCACTTTTAAGTAAGACAGCGACCATTAAAGTCTAGAAGGGCTTTTGTCGTTTATAAGGGCTTTTGTCAACGAAGATTTTTTAAAAAAATTATCTTTTCGAATAACTCTTTGATAATGCTATGATCACAAGTTAATTAATTAATTTACTCTAGTTATTTTTCTCTTTTTGCTGATTTGCATTAACTTTCACTCAATTCCCACTTTTGGTTCGAAAAATAGTCCCAAGTATATGATGAACTGATGGACACCAGTCTACTTCATAACACTGCTCACATTTGTCCTTCCAACTAACAAGCAATTCTTTTCATCCTGTTTATGTGGGTATAGCCTTGAGCAAAGCTATCAAGGCTAGATAAAGATTTTAGATAGCAATAATGAAAAATGAGAGATTAAACAAAAGACTAATATTGGTAATGCAAACTATTTTATAAGTCGAAAATTGGATTTAGATTCATTGTTCTTCCTGACACCCCATGATAAAATGCAACGAGTAAATTCTGCAATCAGTTTAAACCTCTTTTAATACTATCACGTTTGCCATTAAACACTAATGGTAACTCGTATCGGGTTATTCATTCTCTTAAGACAATTTAATAATTTTTTTGTTTATTGTACACTTGAATGAACTTCTGCAACTCAGCATGAAGTATTTTTATGCCTTATAATTCTTTATGAAAATTCTCTCCCGAGTTCGGATGTTTGTATTAAAGCTTTCAAAATGAGTTAAATATGTTTGCGTTAGATCTGTTGTTTTAGAGCCTATATCCCGAGAAGAGAAATCCCCCTTCATATGAAAACAAGAAAATCAGTAGCAATAATCAAGAATTTAAGTGAAAAGTACACAATTTTAAAAATGTGGGTTAAAAATTTATTTAATATTTTCTATTATTTAATTCTTAAAATTTTAAACTTGTAAATGAGCGTTTTTGAGAGACTGACTAACTAACTAAATATATATATATACAGTAACCACCGCTTATAGTGATCAGTGGTTATAAGAATCAACCGTTTATAAGAATCAATATCGAAAAAACAAAAAACAAATGTATTATTTCCATGTTAAAATTTTCGCTTTAAAGAATCACTCCACCGGTTTTAAGAATCACTTTACACTCTTCTCTTTCCTTTCATTTTTCCAAAAAAGCCACTTAAACCCTCAAAAGGTACGAAGTTCATTCTTTATTCTTTTTAAATGAAAGAGTGATAAGATGGGATGGAATACAGTCGTAAAATGAATCCCTTTCTTTGTTAGACATAACATAATAGTTTCCCCTTAAAAGCTTTAGCTAAACACTGTCCTATTAGCTTGACCCAGGGGCATCCTAACCGTGCGGATCCAATTTCACTTTTCTCCACTGAAAAACAAAGACAGGGACTCTTTTTTCCCACCTCCCACATCCTGGTTGCGACTTCCTGAACCCTGAAACACATAAATCTTCGGGGAAGTGTCCACTATCACTTAGGAAAACGTGACATTATTAGATTCAGCACGTTATCAAACCATGAAACGTAAGCTAGAAGGTGAATCTTGGTCTGAGACTATTGGTATTGAAAGAGGTATAAACAGCCTCCTGAAAACTTCATTACGTCAAACTACCATAGAAAACTTTTTCTTGCACCCTTCCTGTAGTTGAAATGTTAAACTGTTAAGCAGGTATGTTGCAACAAATATTGGATTTTTTTCTTCTCTTACTATAATCAAGTGTATCCACTTATAGGTCTAGAAATTAAGTTGTATTTTTAAAATTATAAAAATAATTTTAATGAAAGATAATTAACGTAAATTAAAGAGTATTTTATAGTAAATTATCTAATATATGCACATATAGGTGTGTGTGTGTTCCTGTCCAAAAACCTAAATTTCGGCTATAAGAATCAAAAACAGTAATAACAAACGTGACTCTTATAAGCGGAAATCACACTATATATATATATATATATATATATATATATATATATATATATATATATATATATATATATATGTACAATGTATGTATATATATATATATATATATATGTGTGTGTGTGTGTGTGTAAACGCTAATTATACGTAAGCCTTGTTTGTCTAGAAGTTATGGAAGCATTTGAATAATTCAGTGTTTAGTGTTGGAAACTACTTTAAATATTTTATTTGTTTGCTATTCTTTTCGGCAGTTAACTGAACGAAACGAGATTATATTGCAAGGTTGAGGTTGTCAATAGGGTAATAGGATTATACCGTCTCTGATATTTCAACTCATTTTTGTTATTCTTCTTCTCTTATTTGTAGATAAGGCGGCATTAATACAAGCGTAAAACTTTGGTTTCTACAGTACACAAAACTAATTCTATTTTTATATTAAATAAAGTAATTTCAAGAAGAGAGTATTGCTGTATTATTAGTGTTGTAATGACTGCTTCCTAGATTAGCAGGTTATGCAACATAAATGCTACATATTTTTCGACGCCTGTGAAAATTTTTGGTAGTAGCAATTTTTTTTTAATTTAGGAAAATGTTAGCAAAAATAGAAAAAAAGAAATAAGTAAATTTAGACGAACTATTTTAAAAATGAATGAATTGTAGATTTTAGTATAATCTACAATATTTAATTAACATAATAACAATAGAAAAATGTCTTTCTTACTTTCTGTACTTGTTTTAAGCAAATCTCATGAGACTAAAACTTCATATTTTGATATTAATATGTTATTTGTATTTCATTTAGGTAAAAATTAACAAAATTTAATGCTAAAAAGGAGTATGATTTCAAATTTAGTGGCATATTTAAAACAAATTTTTTGATTAAATAAATCAGTATGATATAAATTTACTGAGTAAATTTATATCATACTGATAAGTACGAGTAATACTCGTACTTCGAAATATATGCCACCGTAATAATTATTTTTGAGATCCACAAGGGGGTCTCCACCCATAGTTTCCGCACCACTCCTTTAAGGATACTGATTAATTGCAATTTTTATTAAATAATATTAAGAAAAATGTAATGTTGTATTATTAATGTTGCATTAACTTCATCCTTGAGTAGATAATGAAATATTAATGGAGGTGTGCAATTTCGGATCATTTAGAGCAGTAGAGCACAAACTTTTTTCGATAGAGATTCATTTTCTTTAAATAAAACCATCATTCAACCCCCAATCAAAATTTATTCATAATAGCATTTTTTTTTGAAAATTAGGAAACTTCTAACAAAAAGATAGAGAAAAGAAACAATGAAAATTTGGCAAAGCTATTTTAAGAATCGATTAATTGTAGATTTTGGTTAGATATTTATTTGCACAACGATAAAAATATGCCTAGCTTACTTTCTGCACTTGTTTTTGGCAAATCTCATGTGACTAAATATTCCTATTTAAGTAATAATATGTATCTGTATTTCATTTAGGTAAAAATAAACGATTAAAATTGTTAAAAAGCATGATTTCAAAATTATTATCATATTTATAACAATTTTTTAATGGAATAATTCAATATGATATAAATTTACTCCGAACTAACCACGACCCACAGCAGGGGTGCGCAAACTTTTAAACACAGCGACCCATTTTTTTTTAATAAAAAATCAGGTGACCTCAAAGAAAATTTATTGGTTATAGCAAATTTTTTCAAAAATTATTAAAATATTATCCCAAGAATAGGAAATCGAAATCAGCAAATTTTGAGAAACTTTTTCCAAAAATCAATGAACTGTAGATTTTGGGTACATATTTACTTTGCATAACAACAATAAAAAAAGTCTTCCTTACCCTCTACACTTGTTTTTTGGCCAAATCTCATGTAACTAAAACTTCATACTTAAATATTAATATATGTTTGTATTTCTTTGAAGCCCGGTATAAAAGGCTTAAGTCAAAAACAGTGATTTAAATATACCAAGTTATTGGCTTTTATACCAAACGCAGAACAATAATTTCGACTTAAGTCTTTTGTAGAAAGAAATGTAATTTTGTATACAAAATTGATAGACTTAAGTCTTTTATACCAGTCAAAAGATTTTTTTATCAATATTAACAAATATTAAAAATCAAACATTTCATTTAGGCTTCAAACATTTCATTTAGGTACAAAATTTAAATAAAAAAGATCCTGATTTTAAAAGTAAAAACATTGAAAAAATAAACCTCATTTATCTATATAAAACTGAACTAGAGGAAAAAAAAATTAATCTCATTCATCGTTATTTGCTTTTTATAGCTACTGATTTTGAAAACTCAGTCTTGCACATGTAGGTAAAAGCGAATGGAAGCAATGGTGCCTTGTAAGATTATTTGACACCTTATTTAACAAGATCATATATATATTTAGCATATATAAATAAAAATATTAAAAATATGTTATTATAGAAAGATTAAAATGTTTTTTAATCAAATAATTCAGTATGATATAATTTGACTCATCGTGCACCACTGCTCTAGGGCACCAACTAGTTGTGTTTTCACTAAATAAAGTAGCTTCAAGAGTCTAAGGAAGAGATGTCAGTATTTTATAAAATATGAATCTTTATTATTCCCATAACGAAGAGAGCATTCGTAATTAATTTACAACCAGCAGAGGCATCTAAATATCCACAATGAACTTTTGACAAATAAATTAGTTCTTTAAACAACTGTACATTTTACATTCATTTTTTTTATAAGACGTTGTTTATATATAAAGTTTTGCTTTTGGGTTAAAAATGTTAAGTCGGTTTAGTTTCAAATATAAACAAAATATCACACAACGAGTGTTGATATATTTAAATCTTTTTTCATTTTATAACAAATTATTCCTTTAATCACAGTGAATTTTTGGAATTAACCATGAGTAAATATATATATCACTGAAATTGTGCCATGATGTAATTTTTAGAAATCTAAATTATAATGGAAAATATTTCGTGGGCTCAAATGGAGTGTATTTATAACATACAGATCTCAGCGACTGATTGTCTTGATTTTAAATATATTATGAATTAAATTTTAGTAAATTTTCAAAAAAAAAAAAATCTTAAGTGCAAAGAGGACCTTTTTCTTGAATCAATAATGACTTGCTTTGTGCTTCTTCAGAGTAACATTTTCTAAAGTCAATTTTGCTCCAATGAAAATAAATATTTATTTAGCTCTATAGCTTAAATTTTCAGTAAAAATCAATTATAAAACTATGAATCTATTCCAAATTTCAATTAAAATTTTATTCAAAGCCAAGTCAATAAGAATAAAAATGAAAACAGTTCGACAAGAAAAATTCTATATGATTTTAAATAGTTTAATAAAATATCAAAATGACTGAGGTTCGGACAAACTTGAATCCTCATGGTTGGCAGAAAAATAGAACACTTATGCATGTTTGGAGGCATTTCCTTTTAAGAGGAACAAGTTAAATGTGACGCTTTGCCATATTTAAGCCATTTTATTTTGTTTCTCATCAAGCCATTGTTATTTAATTGGACTAAAATGATTAGATAAAACAATTTAAAAAAATTCAGATAATGGTGGTTTAAACTAGGGCACAAAATCTGACTACACGGGAACTTTCATCAATCTTTCTCACCTATTAGATGTACATTAAAAGATGTGGTGTTTGACAGTTCATGTGGCACATAACTGACCATACACAAAAATTAGTCAATAGTTTATGAGTCCGGGAAAAGAAAACCCTAATACTGTGTATTTAGCGGTAGTCTACGAAACGGTGATTCCACAAAACTGTGCCTATAGTCCCTTGGATCGACAGGTAAATCAAAGTAACCTGATCTTCTGCGTTCTTCAGTTGGAGGTGGATGATAAGATGGTCTAGAACCCGGGTAAGGCTCTACGAACCTTGATGGGAAAGCTCTGTCCTGCCGAATGTCCACAGCACTAGCCTGGCGCTGTCTAGGATACATTTCATGAGGGGAAGACTGTCTTTCTGGCGATCGAAATTGCCTTACACCTACTGGAGATGATGAAACGGGACGCGATTCTCGGTAAAAGTCCACCATATCCCTCTCTCTAATATGGGACGGTGAATGCCTGTCTAAGTAACGGTCGAAGTTGCCTGTAAACCTTTGGGCTGGGCTATGGTGGTCAATCAACACATCCTGTGGAGGTCTTTCACCGAATACTTGTCGAGGTAACTCTTTATACTTGGGACGGGGATCGATGACAGGTTCTGGACCTGGCCTAGCTTTCGCAGGCCTTGGAGAGACTGGATCGATAACGGCTGCAGGATAGGAAACCGGGCGCGGCTCTCTGTGCACTTTCTTTTCCAGAGGATTGCTGTGTCTTCTATACACCACTTCGAAATGTTTTAAATGCTCAGGAGGCGGTGATCTGTCTTCCAAATCACTCTCTCCCACTATTCTATATGAATGATCCGCATATGGATCTGATCTCCTGGCGTTGGCAACTATCTTGACTGGTGTTCTATTCTGGTGCAGAGGTTCCTGCTGGGGAAGGGGTGGGGACACTGCTCGACGCTCAAATTTGTCCACGATACCTCGAACACCCCTATGGTGCCTAGGGTACCGGAGATCGTCTTCTTCGTCTGGCGAAGAACGACTCCTTCGGTCCCTGGGCTGCTGCGGTGGTGGTGCCCCCCCTGAGTTGAACCTCAGGGGTCGTCGCCACTCATAGGATGGGACTACTTCATCCTCCTCATCGTCGTAATCCTCGTCTTCTTCGGGCATATCTGCCGGCCAGTCTTCCTCGTCATCCGAGCTCGTGTCCGGGTCGATTTCTTTACTTTCGAAATCCGGGTGAGAGGAGACTTCTTGGATTGCCGAGCTGAGGGCTTCGTCCGAGCCGATGCCGCTGCTCGACTTGTTGCTCGATTTACCGCCAGATGACTTAGCGCTCGTCGAGTCCTGGGCTTTCGGGGGAGACTTGCCTCCATGGACGGCAAGTGGCGGTGCTGTCTTCGTCAGGCCCACCAGATTGTAGTTGGTGCTGCGTCGGGAGTCGATGCCATCTAGCTTCCCTTGTCGTCGACTCACGGTGTCGTAGTCCTTGGGAGGTAGGAGGATCGGACAGCTGTTTGGGTTGTTGAGGCGTTCCCTTAGTTCGGCAGCCAGAGAATCGTACAAGTTTGCTATATGCTCTTTCCGAACACCGACGTCCCGTTCAGAGGAACCTATAAAAAAGAATAAACATATGAGAAACTGCAGGTGCTTTGTCATTTGAACAGATGATAATCAGAAGTAGGGTAAGATAAACTTTCAAGTTTTTTCCTTTTTAGCTGCTAAACACTCGGCTTCAATCATAACACGAGAGAGAGAGAGTTATTTTTTTTAAAACTAAGCACGAGATAATTTACATGCAGAGTTGGTTTGAGATCTTCCTAAGAAGACATTTAAATGTATTTACAGTATATTTAGGATACATGTACGACGAGAGACAGAAATTTCGAATAGTAACCGTATTCCTTTCCATGAATTATTTTCAGTTGTCTCATATTTTTAGACATTATTTATAGTTAACAGCACAAAGAACTTGCAAAAGGAAATTGACAAAAGGAAGCGTGCATTGACAAAAGGAAGAGAACATCATGGAGTCAAGTATGATCATTAAATGATAATATTTTAAAACATTTGAAAGATGTCAAACAGTTATCAAGTTTTTAATATTTAACAGTTCATCACACTGTTTAAATTAAAATGGAAAAAGTTTAATGCTATGGGAATTCTAGGGGTATTAATATGTATATTTCATTTAAAAACCCTCATGAAAAAGTGCGAAAAACTATTTTTTCTGTACTCAGGCGTAGAAATAGGATAAAATTACACAAGCAATCAAACAATTAAGTAATTACGCATTAATTATTTGATTAAGGTTGCGAATAAGGTATTTGAATTGTTGTAAAAATAATAACAGAAGAGGCATTCAACATACATGTTTAAATTACTGTAAGCCAATGGTAATTTAAATAAATAAATGGTAATTTAAATAAATAATTTTAATGCTTAAAATGTATTTCATGATTAAGGGGAATTTTTTGTTATGATAAACGCTTATGACGTTTTTGTTTTTCAGTCTTTAAAAGAAAGAAATATTTTTGTTTTAATTATTATTACTATTCGTACGGAAGTTGATGCAAATACATGTTTTAAGGCTACTGTGTACTAACCCTATTGGATTCGCTAACCTCAATGTTAACCTACGAGAAATGTTGTCCAAGGATTGCCGACTTGGATTTAAAGATTTTTTTCTAAAAATTGTACTCCGTAACAGAGAAAGAAATTTAATACCTTGGGGCATTTTTCGTTTTTTTAAATGGAAATAATATTTTTAAATTAAAATTGTTGTTGGAAAAAAAAATCTGGTATAGTGTGTTTTAAACGCTCCTAAATTCCTTTGGTGGACGAAGTTTGTAAAATGAATTCTGTTGCTAGGTGCAGAAAAGTTCAAGCTATCTGAAAATGTCATTTTTATTGGATTATCAGCATTTATGTAGCTGTAAATAGTAGACACCATTTTCTCCTTAGGTTAACATTGAGGTGAACGATTCTAATAGGGTTAGTACACACCGCCTTAATGCGATTCACAGATCTACGATTCGTAAAAAGGTATAATAGCATTTAATCATAGTACGAATACTAAGAAGCGACCCCAGTCAGTTTTAAATTACATTATTTAAAAAATCCATAATTTATAATAATATATAAATTTCTTATTTTAAGCGAATATTTTACGAGAAATATTTTAAGAGATGCTTAAAAAAACAGCACATAAAATCTTGAGTGTATTCCATATTAATGCATTGATTTGTGTTGAACAAAGATTGTTCGATATTAGCATAAAACGAGAGCATAAGTATGGAACATGAAACCACCGTATTAGCATAAATACCCTGTTTACTAAATGCTTGTATTAGAGGACATTGTATTACATTCTCAGGTTTTAATTTCAGTGACCTGAAGAGATACGAGTAGACCTTGTATCATATCACGTCTAGCAAGTTTTGCAGCTAGGCAGTTGATTTCTGTTTTATTTCTATGCGGTTTCTGAGGAAATTCTGAAAAAAGCCTTGATTGTGAGGGTTTGGATGCAGATAGCACACTGGAATAATTTTATTCCATTTATATACGCAATTGTTCTGAAACTTTCTTCCTTGGCCTTTGTTCACAGCTGCGTTTATTCATGTATATTTGAAAAGAAAAATGAGACTGAGTTAATTTAGATCTGGTAAAATAATTAAAATGCAAATAAATTTCTTTATTAAAAGTTTAAAAGTTGATTTTTTGATATTGCGGTAAGGGGTGTTCTTTCATCGACTTATACTGCATCATTCTCTTCCTGCTGATTCTTTAACCAGTTATTTCTTTTGGCTTGTTGCTTGGCGAGTTGTGCCTTTTTTTGTATGTGAAATACAATGCTACTTTAATGAGAAAATGTTTTGACCAAGTGTATTTCAAACTGACGTGTGTATTCGTGGAGGCCAACAACTCAAAGCCAAGCATATCAACTGATGTTAATACAGCGTTTTACTCTCATGCAACTTAAATAAAAGACCAGTGTTATACATATATATATATATATATATATATATATATATATATATATATATATATATATATATATATATATATATATATATATATATATATAAATTTTTATTTATTTATTTATTTATTTTATTTATTGGGAAAGATTATTTCACCTTGCTTCATTTGCAATGGATGTAAATTTTCAGTAGTTTAATGATAGATGAAGATAGTAGTGTGATGATAATGGTGATGATAGATTTAATGATGGTAATGACAGATTTTTCGTTTCTTGCAACCAAAGCCCCTATTTGCTACAAAAGTTGTTTGGCAAAAACTATTTCTTATTCATCAGTTCGAAGGAGCTTCTGCAGAGAGAACGGGGATGCAAATCAAGCGTACTTCTAATCATCGCTGCTGATTATTCAATGGACTCTTATAACAAATACTAACAAAATACGATTTTATTGTAATTTTCTTTTATTTTTTAAGACGGTTATTGTCATTACCTTCTGGCCAGCGAGTTCCGATAAGAGATGAAATTACCAATGG
This sequence comes from Dolomedes plantarius, assembly GCA_907164885.2. Taxonomy (NCBI): domain Eukaryota; kingdom Metazoa; phylum Arthropoda; class Arachnida; order Araneae; family Dolomedidae; genus Dolomedes; species Dolomedes plantarius. Next base: position 128,913,587 of record OU015496.1, read on the forward strand.
CTTCTTGGTCAATGGCTTTAAAATCATGAAGTCGTTTACCACAGACGTGGGTGGAACATCCTGTTTACCTGGGAGTTCAAGTTGCTTCTCCCCCCCCCCCCCCCCACTTCCCAGCATTTACTGTTACTTTGATAAAATGCATTAACTTGTACCCTCTCTTTTAACTAACAATGAATGTTCAGACAGTTATTACATCCGTATTATCATGTCTCGCCACTGACGTCAATGCTTTTAATAAGTATTGTCTTGAAGCAACATTATCTATAATGGGGATTTAGTTCATAGTTACGTGAATGTAGCATTCATGTGTTACAATGGTTGGGAACGTTATCGACATCTGCATTTTTAAATTTAATAATTCTTTGGGAAAAATAAGTGTACTTTTCAGCGGGTAATGTTAAGTTCACATGTTGTTTACAAAATTTATTCAAGGCATTTCAAGAGACCAAAGAATTGTCCTGGACGGATGCAACTTATTACGGACGATTTACTAACGGTCGGAGTTATCCGCCTTAATGTACTAAAGAAATTACACTACCTATTGTCTATAAGAAGCTCCTTAAGGATTTGGTATTTCCTCCATTCTTTGCTAATGAAAAAACAGTCAATGAACTTAAGGATTAAAATCGGAAGCTTAAGTTGTTTTGCTTTGGTACATAGTACATGTAAAAAAAATTTTTTCACAGCAATAAATAACTGAAAATTTTACTTACATGTAAAAAAAAACATTATTTGGGTCTGATTGTGACAGTACACGTAAAAATAAAAATTGGAGATTTTGAAACTAAAATAAAAATTCAAAACACTTAGCAATTAGGCTTGAAAAGCTAATGGCTTGTAAAAAGTAATTTTTTCAGTGGAAAAACTTTTACTCTTTGTATGTTACGAACCATAATAGATAGAAAAAGTAAAATTAAATATTAACCCTTTTTGCTTATTTTCAAATAAATTTTCAGTTTTAAAAATTTAATAATGTAAACAACATTAAGCTTTGTTTAGTTTGTTACATACGAGTAGTATTGGAAATAATACTATGTAATAAACTAAATTTTTTTACACATGGAAATTAATGATCAAGTTCCCTAATAAGTATGCAAAATACATTTCTTGCGTCTCTTTATATTTTTAATCAAAAACAAGGCAAACTATTTTAGCAATTTATTTTCAACTTAAGAAAAAGGATTTCAGTAAATAAAAATAATGTTGTTTATAATAATTTGAAGACAAATTGCTTGAGATATCAAATATAAACTATGAATCCTGAATACGTAGATCAGTCTATTTGCATTAAATAGTAAAAGGACATGAGAGGAAACAGGCGCACAATATGGCTACAGGTGCAGGGTGAATATGTTTTCTTCCTAAGCTACAGAGGCTGATAATGATGACAAAAGCAGTATAGATATTTCGCAGATAGATAGATAGTATATTTATTTCTACTTTATGTGCATTTATGTCAAATTTTCCTTTTTCTTTGCATGGCATGTTTCTATAATGTGAAGAATTTTTTAGATTTTACATTTTTGATATTAGCATTGCATATTAGTATGGTGTGAATCGTCATAAAGTTTTTCTCCAGTTTATTGGTATGATAAACTGTCATTGAAGAGACATATTTCTTTTGAATGTGTACAATAGTAAATTTTAATGTGTATTTCTCTATTCTCAATATTATGATTTTCAACATTTTACTGAGTTATAGAGTTACTGAGTACACGTACCAAGTTTTTAGTTCGTCATAGAGTAACCATATTTCTTTTTATTTTCAATAGAAATTCAGTGTTCAACAGTAATTTTTTTATGTGTATTCCTCTATTCTTAATATTATGATTTTCAACATTTGGGGATGATACATTGAGTATAATTTGTGTATTAGTACATTTATTAACTATCTAGCGGTCATGTTTTGACGGGTACCCACAAGTATATAATGATTTTCGGTATTCGTGAAAATATCGAATTTAGAGATTTTTCATGGTTTTTCTGTGATGAAATTCTAACTATCTACAAAGTACGCGATTCAGCCGCTTTGTGTGTTGCTTCTTCAGTTAGCCTGTGGAAGAGTTTTCTCGAGGGAGGTAAAAATAGATGAGTGTCAAAAATCACCTATAATGCTGTCATTAAATTGAAATTGGTTAAAAACAAAAATTCAGCTGAAAAGGAGTAGGGTACAATTTTTTTTAAAACCATGAACTATCGTGATATTGTATTAATTTTACTTTATTCTATTTATTTCCTTTTTCTTTTTTTAGGGGTAGGGGTACGAAACATATTTATTTCTGTACGAATTGAAAAGTGAAACTGTTTCAGATTTTGCCAAACCAGTAAACTGAGTTATTTTTCCTCGTCTGGTGAATTTAAGTACAGTAGTTCTAACACAAATTTATGTTTGAATTTCTATGATATTTTAATAATACTCTGACCTACCAATGTCAAAATTTTTAATTTTGTTATTTGAACTTGACGACCTATATATAACTCCTGGTACTTCAGGGAATTTTTAATATTCCCTCCAGACTCATAACTCATGATGGAAGGAAATCTTCATATGTGTGTATTTCGACGAGTGTAGCAGGCGTTGCCAGTCGATATGCAGCTGTGACCAGACTAAAGACGCATTGCCGTCCCAGATCATCCTCGGAGGTTGCTGGACCGTATCTGCGGTTCCGACTGACCACTCCTTACAGGTTTGTGTGTGACGCAGCGAGACGCTGCGACCTCAACAATAAATTGACAAAAACAATGAGTCACGCGCTCGATCATGCATGCCACGGAAGCATCTTCGGGAAGCACCACCAAAAGAAATGAGGTGTGGATGCAACCGGACTTTTCTTAGGATGATAAGTTATGGCGATTTCAGCCCCCGATATCCGATTTCGACTGTCTTTTTCTTTCGGAAGAAAACGAGCCATTGATAATGAGTTTGGGTGGAAATAAACAAGGCTTTAAGGCACGCTTCAAACTGGACAGATATCCTTCTTTAATTTATTCTCTTTGACTGTGAAAGGACTGTAATTTTCAGTTTGTTTACACCGGAATCAGTGCACGTGATGTTTTAAAAAAATCCTGCGTTGTTTATTGAAATTACAATTACAAGGAAGAGTTGTTGGACTGACTGAAATTTGCCAGATAGGTTGTTTATCATGTAAAATGCAAATGATTAAAATCTCATCTCCGTATGAAAATATGATGTGTTCTCAATACAAGCCAAAATCGAATTGGGGGGATATAAAAGAATGCCTCTCTAAGGAAAACATCCCAAAAACTGTGTTTTGAGAATTTGAATGGTATTGCTCTGCTAGGACGTACACGTGCCCTGTGTAAAAACGAGACAAAGTTGTGAAGAGTTGACAGAGTTTGAGAAAAGTAGAGTTATTGGATTGAGAGAAGGTGATTTGTCTTATAGTGATACTGCTGCATGCAAAACGCAGTACTATTATGCACTTCAAAACAATGGATACAAGAAGGTTCTACGCATCGTCATGAAGGACCTGGAGCACATATGTCTAAGTAAGAAAGGGAAAGAAGGCAGTTGTTAAGTATGGCGGTGACAAATCGTACAGCGACATCCCAAATATTAGGTCAAAAATGGAAGATGGTGACACATCGGACAAAGTCTGTCAACACTTTTTGCTGATAATTCCTGCTATGCGGGCTTGTAAATCGGCGTCCGTAACTGCGACTTCCTTTATACCACAGACGTCAGAGGCTTCAGTAATGCCAAAAGCGAAGACAGTGGAACTCTAAATGGAAGAGAATCATGAGTTCTAACGAGTCTAGATTCTATCTTGAGAACTATTACGGTTGGATACTTGCTCGCAGATACAGTAGGGAATGATTCAAGGAAGACTGCATTGTAGACAGTCATATTGGTCCTACTAAGAGCGTAATGATATCGAGTGCTATTTCCTTTCATCCACGCTCTTCCATCACACGGATCGCACTTACTATGAACAATCAGCGGTACATCATAGAGGTCTTGGAACTAAAAGTGTTACTCTTCTTACAGACCCACCCTGTAACTGTCTTTCAACAAGACAATGGTCATCCACATGTCCCTCGAATTGTCCAACCTTTCTTTTGACACCAGCAAGTACCGCTCCTTCCTTGACGGGCTCGGCAGCCCGATTTATCTCCCATAGAACACACATGGGACAAGATTGCTCGAACATTAGCCTTAAGTCATCACCCGCAGTGATAACTGAAGAATTATGGATGTATATGGAATCTGCGTCGAAAGACATTTCTCAGACAGCCTTTCAGAATCTTTATCGCTCAAGGCCGTGCTAAGCCGTGTCTAAGCAGTTATAACGACTCAAGGTGAACACACAAATATACTGATTTTAGAATATTCCTTTTTATATACAAATCTGTAGTTTCTGTCATTAATGCATTGCACCACATGTAATGGTCATATGAATTTCACTGCTGCAACTCAAGTCTTTGTTGGTGTTGCAATTTCAATGAACATCAGTGTAACTTTTGGTGGCTCTCAAATCTTGGTGCTTTTGTGTATTGTATAATAATAATAATATATTATATATATATATATATATATATATATATATATATATATATATATATATATATATATATATATATATATATGTGTGTGTGTGTGTGTAATATCCTTAACAGGGTGATGCTCAACAGGCCGGTGAACTCGAACTAATCCAGGTATCAGGTAGGAGACCTCAATTCATATTATGAAGTCATAGTATTTGTAGTCGTCTGAGCATTAAACAGTAGAAGTGGTCGACGAGTGGAGGCAGTCACTATGGCGAGAAATTAAAATCCGACGCCATGAAAGGAAGAGGCAGTTTGGTCATAATACAGTTTTTATTCTTAGAAATGTTGCTGGACATCTTTTAACAGGATACCTCATTCAGAACAGTCTGGAGGCTGCCGGAACACCATAAAACAAAAGAACGTAGAGCTAAAAGTTGTGCATGTTTGTCCGACTCGAGCAGAACGCAAAAAGACCCGCGAAAATCCTAGGTTCACGCCCTGAGTACGGGCTCGCTGAACTTTTAATTGGTTAAAAATTAACACCTGACTTTAACGCATCATATGGGGTGATGGTTCGTCATGGTTCTCGAACAATCTTCTTATATAAGCTTCCTGTCCGCACGTGGACTTCGGGGAAAATCTAATAGATTAATTTTGTATACCTAGATTAAAATCAAATTCAGGGATAATGTTCTGTTGCGGTAAGACAAAGTTAATGAAGGGAAACGTTATTGTTTCATATCTATCTATCTATCTATCTATCTATATATATATATATATATATATATATATATATATATATATATATATATTGATGTTTATGTATTGGGAAGCATATGAACGTATGAAACATATAATAATGGTCTTCACCAAAACAGTAAAAAATATCACTCGTGGAAATCTATTTTACCGAAAAGGAAGTATTTTGCAGTTAAAGTTCTTAAGTAGCGAGCCAATTACTGCCAGATTATTTAACTATCACATTTCACTCATTTTAAAACGATCTCTCGGCGACATGTCCTGTTCCGATACCTCCGATTAAGCCTCACTTAACCTTAAAAACATAAACAGGCACAAGTACAAAATTTTTATGGATGCCTCAGAACGTTTAGGAATCAACAATGCTAGAATGCCTCAACCAATAAAACTAACGAATCTAAAAAATGAGACATAAAATACTTAACTGTTATCCATATATAGGTAGCACCGGGAATAATTAAAAAGATGATAAGTCATATTCAGAAAATAAAAAAAAGCCCTAGTTGTGATATTTTTGAATGATTGAAATGTGTTCTAAGATGCTTGACATAATGACAAAACTTCTAAATATTTTTAGAATACCATCAAAAAAAAAAAAAAAAAAAAAAAAAAAAAAAAAAAAAAAATTCATTAAAAATTGATCATGGTGGTTAACAGGGTAAAGCAAAGAATTTTTTTTCAAGGAAAGGATAAATGTTTAACCTCTTTCATTACACTTTCTAACGGGCTAGACAATAAAGGAAGTCGAGGATAAGAATTATGAATAAAGGATAAATACAAATTAACACTTGGGAAGATCTAGTTTTTACTACACTCTGTGACGCACACACGCTTGCATTAAAGATAAACTGCGAAAACAAGCGTTTTTTCGTTCTGAAAACTCATAAACGAAATAAAACGCAAATGAAAACGTAATGGGTAAAGTTCCACACGTAGAACATCCTTAATTGGAAAACAAATGGGAAGCTAAGGGCAAAACAGAGCCCCTTCCGGCACGATGTAGGCGGAAAACATGCGTGGATCAAGTCAATCAGTCCTCGTATGTTATCTAGAGGCAAATTTGACTAAACATTTTGCCGTTGATGCTCCAATTCGTTTAAATTGGTTGATGGTGGCTGTCGACGGTTTAACATGTCTACACACGCTCGATTGAAGAAAGGTTCAAAGGTTTAGGAACAGTCACAAAACTTGAAGACAGTCCTGACAAACTCTTGGCGTGAAAATTATGGCATTATTCTGAAGAAAATTGTCATCTAATAGCCACGTCAGCAATTGCTGTGCAATTGCAGTGGTGGTAATGATCCATTAGCGTGTTAGGAGGGGATCGATTGCCGAGACATAAACGTATTCGTGGATTCGTTGTTTGTTTCAGAGGATTCTTATTTCGGTGAGAAATAAGTGTTTCTTATAATTGACTGATGTTCCCCTCTACAAAGTGCATATTGGCATTTGTCATTGTATTGTTCATTGGTGTGGTATTTCCAGTCATATCTCTATATTACAGAGTATTTTACAGATTACTTGCTGTCTTTTTCTCTCATCGAAATATTTTAACAGGTTATTAGTTTTTAAAAAGAATGCATTTATAATATATTAAGCTCCCTCTTCTCCATAGCAATATTGTAAACTATGCAGTTCTATGAAAATTAAAATAGACGAGCTTTAAAGAATATTGAAGATCATCTTTCATAATATCGCACTCCGGAAAGAAAAGTAACACAACTCAAAAATGCGGCATTTGAGAAAAATCAACTTAAAGAATACTATACAGCTTGAACTAGCATTACAATAAAGCTGATACAACTGGCCTCGGGTGGACAAATTGCGAGATAGAGATGTGTCACTTTTCGTGCACGATGAGACACTTCATACATATTTTTTAATGACATAACCTCAAAATTGCCATTTTTTGACTTGTATAACTTTTCTTGCCGGTGTGTGATATGCTGCGAGTTCTGGCTTGAAGAAATCGTAGATATATTCTACTAAAAGAGAATGATTAGATTTTAGCTGTTGCCAGAATCACAAGACATGACTAAATCGGAATAAGAGAAACGTTTTCCTCGACTTTAAAAGATGGTTTTTTCCATGACATTTATATGACTAATAAAAACCTACTAAAATGCTGTATCCATTACCTTCTTACTCATTTCTACATATTAATGTCACGCATAAGAAAGGTTTTGATAAAGAAATTAATTTTTTAAATGGGAAAAAATAAACAATCCATGTCAGATAAGTATTACTTTTCTCTAATTTGAAGGTTTTGACCCACTTAATTACTTACTGAAACGGATATGCGAATTAGTCCTCCACTTTACTTAAGAACAAAAAATCATTCAACAGTATAATCTTTCTCATGTTATCTTTTGACATTGCTCTCTTTACTTAATATTATACACTGATATCTTCCCTCCCTACATTTTAATCATTAAACTTACCGAAACTTCTAAAACAGGTTATTCATTGTTTATTTCTGCACGAAACTGATAAATGAAGTTTGGTTACGTTTAGGTTTATATATACAGGTATTCCTGGAATTACGACCGCTCGACTTACGACCTTTCGCACTTACGATCGAAATTTTTATTCTTATTTTTACTTATTTTTATTATTTTTTTTCTCAAAAGTATTGTTCCTCGAATTTACAGTACATACCTACATATATATTACTAATTATTAAAAAATATGATGCAATAATCTGCAAAACTGCACAAATTTATGACGCAATAATAAACATGTACGATGCAATAGTTTCGATATCCACACGATAAATCACATAAACCTTCATTCGTGAGTTAACAAAACAAGTTCGCAGTCGTCGCTTTTCATTATTATTACATAAAAATACTAGTTGAAAACCCGCACTTCGCTACGGAGTACATTCAAATTAAGTACAACGGTCAATGTATGCAATTAATGCCAAATATATATATATATATATATATATATATTTATAATAAGTACGACGATCAATGTATACAATTGATGTAAAAAAACAAAAAAAAATTATAAAAAATCGTAAGGGATATTTTTATAGACAAAATAATGTAGAAGAAAATAGTCAAATTAAATCTAGTAGGACATACTAAAGAATATAGTACAATTAATACAATACAGTTTGAGGATCATATCTTTTACTGTATTTTAATATTTTTTTGGATAATGTCCAATCGTCTGCCGCATTAGCGAGGAAAAAAATGTTTTTTTTTGTCTATTTAGTAGTTATGCACGTGACGATAAATTTATTTAAAGTACTAGAAAAAGAAATCACGTGATTAGCATTTAATAAATTAAATTCTAAAAATTAATCTTTAAAAATTCACCAAAAATCAGAAAATGGAAGTAAAGATTCGAAAAAGACTTTATTTGAAAAAAAAAATTTAGGATTTTTCTTGTGATATAAATTTTATAACCCTCAAATTATTATTTTAAATGCAAACTTAAAAAAAATTGCAAAAACAGCTTAAAAATTTAATTTAAAAAAATCTAAGAAGAATTTTTCAAAAATTCTTCTTAGATTTTTAAAAATTTCTTTCTTAGTGCACCCCTACACTATAAGAAGAATCGCCCCGCAAAATTTCAGCCCTTTAGGTCCAGCGGTTTGGTTTGTGCGTTGTATGTCACTCAGTCAATCAGTCAGTCAGTCAGTCAGTCAGTCGGTTACAGAACTGTTTTATATATATAGATAGATTAAGAACTATTTTGTATTGTTAAATATGTAGTGGTCCAATTTTTATGTGTGAAGTTAAATGCATACATAATTTTATTCCCAGTATGGCTGGAAATAGTAAAAGAGCCACAAAAAAATAGAAGTGTAATAAACTTAGAAATGAAACAAACGAACAAGCGGAAGTACAATAAAAAATAATTTGTTTTGAAAGAAACGGTTTTCACTATATAAATAAAGTGCTACAACAATTAGAAGCAATGAATTCAAATTAAGAAAGATTCACAAGTCTCAGGAAAATCTGCCTTGCTACCAGACAATATACAAGGAAAAGAAGACGCAAACTGTTCAAACTGCCTCGGATAACTCTGTTAAAAACACTTGCACCGTATCTTCTGTCGCGAATTCTGAACCAATGGATTGTACTAACATAATAAGTAGTGATGACGAGGAATAATTTATCCCATCTAAATAAAGTACAATGTATTTTAAATTACGAATGTATGTATGAAAGTAAAAAATATATGCATGTACATATATATATATATATATATATATATATATATATATATATATATATATATATATATATATATATATATATGTATATATATATAAACATTTGTTTGAAACTCTATTTACGACCAAAACGACTTACGACCAATGTCTCAGTCCCTATTTCATTCGTAAGTCGAGGAATACCTGTACATTATTTCTGGAAAGTCAAAAAGGCAGTATTGTTTACATCAAAGCTTTAGTTTCCCTCCTGGCTTACAACACTGGATTCGAGGCAGAATTAAGAAAAAAAATTGTGCTCAAGCAATGAATATATCTCTACCTAATCTACAACTGAGTAGATGCTGTTCATGTAGAAACTCAATAGGGTTTATTACTTATTACCGTTAATACCGCTCAAAGCACAGCTGTCAGAAAGTGGTGCCAAGCGCAAGATAAGTAGAAACACAAGGTGCTCAATTACATCCTTTTCCAAAACAATAGTCAGATAACCTTTGTTTGATTAACTAATTTGCAATGTTATTTAAGATGTCAATTAGTGTAAATCAACTTTTAGATCTTCAAAGACTTGAACGACACATGATAATTTTCACAATCAAAGGGCATTGTAGTGAATGAATGGGAGTAACGGTTACAAAAACGAAATAAATCAAATTTCAGGATATTTTTTTTTTTTGTTTCAAAACATCGGCCTAGTTTTTATCTGATTTTGTGTTACTCAAATCACAAAATTTTATCCAATAGAGGGAAGAACAGATAAATAAACATAAGTTTTTCAGGTCTTTAATATCAAGCTGATTTTTTTCCCATTGAAAACATAACATGCAAAAGAACTGTAGGGTTTGAGGTAGCCTAGCGGTAGCGTGTGGGCCTTCGGTGTGGAGGGTGCTCGAATCGAATCCCTACAAGCGTCGTTAAATACCTCCGTGTCTAGGCCGGATATGAGCACGTTAAATCCGTAGACCGGAAAGTTCCTCTATGAGGTCAGAGAGGGTGGGAGAGGGTACAATCCCCCCAGATGTTGCCCCTGTGGTGTGCTTGGTCAAAATTGCGATGACACCTGGCTAAATCGGACTCCAACCCTTGAGGTGCCATTATAAACCGGAGCCGCACCCCCCTATATGGACCTGGTCTGGAATAAATTCCGGCCAGGGATCATTAGAAACAACAAAAACAACAACAAAAAAAAGAATCCTTCCCATTCAGTAGATAAAATTTCTACGATGCAACTCTAATAATTATTTATCTAATTTTTCAACATGACAGCCTCATCCGAAACAAAATTCTATTAAAACTGAAATACTATCAGTGAGTAAAGTTGAGATATCCGTAATCTTTGTAAACATGAAGTGATACTTACATGTTTTACTTGATTTTACAGGAATAAATTTTAATAGTAATAATAAGTATCTACTAATAATTGATCTCTTATCAATTGCACAGTTGTCTATCCATTTCGAACTTCTAGTTAACGAGATATTTTACAGAAACTTGGTTTTGGAGGCATTTACAAGAAAACCAATCCCATATTAAGGAAACTATTCCTATACAGCGATAATTTTTTTGTAAAAACAAATTGCCTATCTTGTATTTTAGCCATTTTATTTTAGATTGAAAATTTTGACTCCGATTTTTTTTAGCACAACGATGAGTTTAGCATAAGTAAATAAGTTTGGAGCAGGAGGGGGGGGGGTCTTAAATTTTGTTCGTAAAAGTTCCGATTATTTTTATGATCAAAACTCATTTTATAAGAAACCTATGGAGAGCAGATCAACTGATTTTTGAAATTTAGGAATTTATATGGATTCTGAAACTTTATTTAATTATTATTATGATGATTTCTTTAGAATTTACAGTAGTTGAAATTCGGAAATCTTTTACATCGTTATAAGTTGAAAGTTTGGCTTGCTTTATACAATTTATTAATGCTAATACTACTATACTTAAAGCATGGAGTAAATTATGTTTAATTTTGCTGTAATTTAAAAAAAATAGTGTAGTTTAGTGTATTCAATGATTTTTATTTTAAGTCATTAATTTTTTACTTATTAAATACATTTCTAATGAACGAATTTCCTTAGTAACTATGTTTTCAAATGGAGCCTTGAGATTAATTAGAGGCCCTGTCGTAATTAATGCTTTGAAACTCCTTCTACCGAAAAATATTGCAAAATATCAAACATCGAAAGTTCTTTGAGTCACAAAAACCTTCAAAAGAAATCAGAGAAATATTATTCGCAAAGATTATCGACTAAAAGAATTCGACTAAGAGAATTCGCGAAGATATCGACGAAGATTGCGACGTCAGAACGACGTACTTTATTCGAGGACAATCAATACGTTCACTTCCTATGAGTCACATATGACTCACGATCAGTTTACTGATCCTGAGTCAAAAGGAGTTATTAAAAGGAGTTATTCCTGTTCAAAAAGATCTTCATGGACAGTGAACGAGTTAAACACGTCCATGGACAGCGAGCATGGCAAACTTTTGTTCTCGCAGAATAATTCCACTTATCCTTCCAGTAATTCGATAATCTCAAACATAATTTGCCATTTAAAAATTTCACTTGAAATGTGAGAAATCAAAGCATCAGAGTTAATTGATAGAATATATGAAAATTTTCGTTTTATAGTTTCTTAAGGTGTGGTGTTACTTTTTGAAACAATTGACCAGATAAAGGACAGGCTTTCTTTTCCAGGTGTAACAAAAATAACTCATTCGCTTTCTTTTACCGCGATATTTGGGCTTGGATCACTCCACCCAATTTTTCTGTATCATTTAAGATAAGAGAATGGCAATGTGGAACGTTTTCTAGCTTTGTATCCTTATCTCTGACAGTTCTGGTCATATTTTGGGTCGTATATGCGTTGTAGAAGGTTATACGAGGACGCAACTCTTCGGGTATATTCAGAAGAATTAAACCCCGAAGTGCCAGCATGAATTTTAATCATGACAGTACAGGTGGTGTTCTGAGTTCCCGGAATAAGGGCCTGTTCACACAGAATCAGTCACCGTCAGCGTTACTCGTATTGAAATATATTTAACCAATTACAAACCTCCAAAAGATTATCCACGAAATTGTTAAGGTCTGTGATTGGTTTAAAATATGTTAATACGACTAACGCTGACACTGACGAATTCTATGTGAACAGGCCCTAAATGTTCACAACGGTTCAACCGAGAATCCGCGCTCCCGAAATGAGTGTCCATAACAGTTCAGACGGTATTCTGAGTCCCCGAATGAATGTTCATACTGATTTCGCAGGCATTCCGAGTCCCCGGAAGGAATATTGTTATCAGTACCGTTGGCTCTCTAATATTCTCGGGATGAATGTTGATACTAGTACAGCTGGCTCTCCGAATTCCAGGGATGAATATTGATACCAGTACAGTGGACATTCCAAGTGTACAGGGTTAAATATAAAAGCGAACGTTACCATCTCATCGGATCAATAGCCGCAGGCATTAAAGACGGAAGATAGTAAAAAATAAAACAAAAAACACAGTCGTCACGGGCATGCGCCAAATAATAAGATATTAAAAAAAAAAGCCCTAGAAAAGTTGAAAAAAGGCAAAGATCTTCTGTATTTCACGAAAAAGAAAAAAAATTCAATATCTATTGTTTTTCTTTTGCCGGCAAGAGAGCAACCGAAGAACAAGTGTAGTAGAAGACATCCCAAATGCGGTCGCATTCAGGTTTTTCAATTGATCTGTATGCGTGTACAATATCTATAACTTTTTTTTTGACAATGAAAACTATCGTATACTCCAATTTCTTTTAGATGTGTGGGCAGTCTTTAGTTATTTTGAGGGTAAATTTATCATCACTAAGAATATAACAAGAATAATTCGTTAAACTTAAAGGAGATTGCATTCGTTTGCATAAAATTTCATACAATATTTTGTGGCTTAATTTTCTTAAGAATTAAATAGATTTATTTTAAAATATATTCATTGTGAACCTAAACCCTGCTTGCCGTTACTCAGAAAGAAACTAAATTCTGAATTTCAAAAATTTATATTTTACTAGTTCCTTGTTCACAAATAACAATAAATTCGAAGATTCCGTTGCTGGATTTCCTGAAAACCTTTAAACGGTCAATGATCGTTTCTGGAAGTTGCGAGTATCGTTGGCATTCGCTTCCGGTGGCTCATGTTTATTAAACAATGCAAATCTAACTTTCTTGACAGTAAATTCAGGCACGATATGGACATAAAACTAGATAGGCAGGATATGGAGCTTTGTTCCCTACCATAAACGGGCTCAAACAGAAAACAAGGGAAATTGTCACTGAAGGTTGAATGTATTACAGAGCCTGTGCTGAAAATACAGGGAATTAGTTTCAAAAGAGAGAATAATTTCCTAGGTAAATACATACATATAGGCGCTTTTAATGGGAACTATTTCCCTGTTTCCATCTTTTGTTGAAAAGATGGAAAAAAAGATGGATCCTTTTGCGGGAAAAGAAAGAGTAATTTCTCAAGGAACTTTATTGATATTTTTCTCTGAAATTGTTGCCAGCTGTAAAGAACATTTATTTACAAGTTTTTCCACTTAATAGATTATAAAAAAATCGAGTAAATTAAAATAGATATACACAATTTATGGGAAGAGAAAATTCAAAGAAGTTACATAGCTTCTCTAATAACTACTTTAGGAATACGATATGATTATTTTTAATTTTATTTTCCATTTTGTATCATTATAATAGCATATTTCTGTAGATAAGCATATATGAAAGCTTTCTTTACTCTTTTAAACATTAAATAATACTCTGTCTAAATAAATAAAATACCTCCCATATATATATATATATATATATATATATATATATATATATATATTGATATTGATAGAACTAGTCTGCTTATCAATCGAATGTCAAATCGAATAACTGAATATATGTACATAATTTTTATTCAATTAAAAAAGGATCAAGTATTTTATGGCCTTAAAACTTTAAGTCTAGTGTTAAACATTTTGAAAGTTATTTCTGTGGTTGATTGGTTGGTTGATTCAAGGATCGTAGGGTGTTCTTTTAAAGGCTAAAGATACCGGTTTATGATCTAAGGAATAAATCACAGACAAAAGTATAATCTTATAATCCTATCCCCCAGTAAACTACAGGTAAGTTCGTTCTTTAAAAACCTTGTGAGTATTTATAGACAAAGTAACAACACATCCCGAGTTAGAGAGATTATGTAAGCACAATGCACTTATGACAAGACTTGCGATCTTTAGAATAAACTGCTGATAACTTGCATTATAAGTAATTAAATTTACGAATTAGAGGCTTTTATACAGCTGTAAGAAGTACTAAGATTAACATTGATAGGATAGTTTTAGCGAAAGAATTTAAACTAATCATATATATAAATCGGCATGTTAGAATGATGTTCATTTTGTTTGCAATTATTTTTGTTTGTTGTATATCACTGAGAAATTTTTTCAAAAAAATATTTTATGTACAAAGAAACCTAACCTTTTGAAACCTAACTGAATAAAATATTAAAAATTAGAAATATTAGTACTTAGCACTGGAACGGCCTAATTTACGCCTAGTGCTGCGTTCAGTGAACGTCCGGTTAAGAAATAAATTTTAAATAAGTCATTTTACAGGCAGGAAATCAAAAAAAGGCAGAAGGAAATACATCGAGAAAAGCAAACTATCTGTAAGTTTAGTAATTACTCAATTATAACAAAGTGAATGAAGCATGGAATCAGGTTAAGTGACAGAGTACAATTGTTTAATCAGACAGAAGTTTAAACGGAAATTGAATCCAGAACGGAGAACACTATGATGATGAAAAGTATCTGTACTCCTGGATATATGATTTATATTCCTTGGACCGAGAAGAAATTATGGCGCCGCCAATTTACATCGCAGATCTTCAGTGGTGTTAAGTTATGGAGAACTTTTCTGTTAGTGCTTTTCTTAACACAAATTATCAAATGCTTATTTTTGAATTCTATTTTTTAAAGGCCGCCATAGATGTCTGTCGCTACAAAATAAATTTTTTTTTGAAAAAAAAACAAGTGGAATTAAACTACTTTACAGGAAAATAAATTCTTTTAATCAATTTATAAGCGACTCGAACACCCTTTATAACGGGGTTTCCCAAACTATGCTAAGCGGAACACCGGTGTTCCATGGAAAGTTAATAGGTGTTCCGCGAAAACCTGGAATTGCTTATATCCTATAAGGTATTCAAGAAATTCAAGCATGTTTGACGGATTAATGCCCAAAATGTCTAATAAATTAAATGCTAAATAATTTTTCTTCTCGGTTTTAAAAAATTTATTGGTTATATATTATTACATACCCTACAAAATAACATGGTGTTCCATAAAAATTTCATGATTTACGATGTGTTCCATCGCAGGAAATGTTTGGAAAACCCTGCTTTATAAGAACAAACGAATTATATATTTAATAATTTATTGTAAACTATAAATAAAATCTGCAATTTATCAATCACAATTTTTGATAACTTTTGTCATTACTTGTTAGGTATATCATAGAAAACTTATGGGGAAAAATAGGTCCAGAATGTAAAAAATTAATATACAGTAGTCCCCGTTATAACGAATTTCAAGGCACCAAAGGTTTTGTTCCCTTTACCCGTGGTTTGCTATATCCGAAACGTTAAGAAAAATGCTACACTTTACAAAATGTATAACTCATTAGTTGGAATGTGTATTCAATAATGATGTATTAAAAAATGATAAAATCTATTAAAATGATAATTAATGAATTAAATAGACTAAAATAGATTACATTAAACTGACACAATACTAATTAAATTACGTATAATAGGAAAACGACGGGACCAAAATTTTCGTTTGTTATATCCATGGGTTCGTTATAACGGGGTTTGACTGTATAAAAAAACAGAAATGTTGTGAAATAAATCAGCAAGGGTCTCCCTGTAGGAAATCCCATAAGTAATGCAGCAGACCGAATCCCTGATTACCAGTTTATAAATTTTGTTTCATTCGCGAGAAAATTAGGTCAGAAATGCCCATTGGAAACTCCGGGCCTCTCGAAAGTGGTGCGCAACCGGTGTTCGCACCGCGTTTGACGTACCTCGCAGACCTACTTCCAGGCTTTTGTTTTCATCGCTGACTGTTCCTTTGAGCATTATCGAAGCTCTACAATAATTGCCAACATCGATGTCGCCTCCCGACCTATTTATGGGCCAAGTTCCGAGAAAGAGGCAAACTTTTGCGGCAATAGGTCGGCATGCGTTTCCGATTTCAATTTGAAGTGTGTGCCCGATATCGGTAAATTTTCCTCAATGAAACTCATCGCCAAGTCTAAGAGTAGCCTGGGTACACATTCCTTGGTGATGACAGTAGTAACAGCATTTCAACTGCTGTAGGTAAAATTACCTATTACACATTGAGTCATTCAGAGCAAATTTATAAGGAGAAACAAATTTTAAGGTAACTATATATATATATATATTTACATATATTTACTTACACACACACACACACACACACACACACACACACACACATATATATATATATATATATATATATATATATATATATAGTTACCTTAAAATTTGTTTGTGAAGACAGAGGATAGATTATTTTTATTTTTTTTATTTTTTCAGTCTAATTGTTTAACATTTTGTCTTTTGGGTGTTGATTCCCCTATGTTTTTATCTTTTGGGTGTTAATGCACCTGTGTTTTTGTTCTTTAAGAGTTAGTTGCTAGACTGTGTCATGCATATGGCTATAGTATTTGCATATTTTGATATATATATATATATATATATAGATAGCCTTCATCGTATAAGGACAAGAAAGAAATGTAACAGGAAAAAAGGTTATTAAACCACAGCGGAAAAAAAATTTAAAAGGTTAAAGCAATCTTGCGATAGGAGAAAAACTTGATCGAAATATTAACTTGAGGCTAAACACACAACACAATCACAAGGCCATATTTCACAAATATAGCCTTGACATTGTGAAAAATAATAATTTAGTCCTTAGGTCACCGTAGGCAATTTATAACAGCCTGATCCGACACATATGAGAGTGTGTGGGAATATAAGAGTGTATGCAGTGTATAATATGATTTTTAATCCCTTCATCACTAATTGCACTTATTCACTTACAATAGAGTTTCTATATAGTAAACAACAATGTAGCGAATTTTTTTTAAAAGAAATTTCCTGCAAAGACTTGATCCATGCAAGGTAATACTCATATTACAAAAAAATTTCTACTTGACTAAGTATGTTTGATATACATAGTATCGACGTAATTTGACAGATCAAGTAAAATAAATGAAATGTTCCGATCCTTACAAATATGTGAAACTTTAATGAACAATTCTTGCTTTATAAGATACCTTTAGCCCTAGAAGCAGCTATTTATTACATTTTAGGAATGTATATGTTATGAATGCAGAGCATTGGAAACTTCATAATTTTTCATTTTTGAAATATTGAAAACCATCTTGACTAAAGTAAATTTCTATTTATAAATGTAACTTATTTGCTAATTGTGTCATTTTTTACGTTTCTTAAAAAAAATGTATACATGCCCGTTATTAGCTGATTTTTGTGCGTAAAACTTGCTATTTTATTTATTTCATACCGTTAATTTTAAACTTTTTTTTTTCCAATGCGGAGGCACTTGTCGTCAGACATTCGCCTATACTACGCCGCAATTTTTACTGCCCATTTTATTGTGTGGGCACCATATAGGAGGACAGCATTACCCCCTATGAAGGGACGACACGGACAGAGGCATTTTTCGTGGCCCGACGCTAGGATTCGATCCAAGCACCCTTAGTACCGAAAACCAGCGCGCTGTACCACTGGGCCACCACAAGCCCATTTTAAACTTGAATTTATTTACACGACTTCACGACTCCTTACAACAGTGATAATTAAGTTTCTGAATTCTTAATTATTTTATTACATTTAATTTTTGCAATTCATGTTTTAATTAATGAATGTTCTTTAAGTTTCAAAGACTTAGTAACAGCATTTCATCTGCTGTAGGTAAAATTACCTATTAAACGTTGAGTCATTCAGAGCAAATTTATAAGGAGAAACAAATTTTAAGTTAACTATATATATATATATATATATATATATATATATATATATATATATATATATATATATATATATATATATATATATATATATATATATATATATATATATATATATATATGTATATATATATATATATATATATATATATATATGTATATATATATATATGTATATATATATATATATGTATATATATATATATATATGTATATATATATATATATATGTATATATATATATATATACATATATATACATATATATATATACATATACATATATATATATATATATATATATATATATATACATATATATATATACATATATATATATAAATATATATATATATATATATATATATATATATATATATGTCAGAAATTAATTGGGAAAAGAATAATTAAGTTAAATTTAATTTCTGGCATATATCTATATATATATATATATATATATATATATATATATATATATATATATATATATATATATATATATATATAAGTAGCCTTTATATAGTGACACAATCATCATGGAGGGAGATAAAAGTGAGAGAGAAATGAACTTATAACCGTAGATAGTGACTAAAATTGAATGCTTCTAAACTGCATTTAAACTACAAAACATAAAGCTTATAGAAAAACTTCCATACCACAAGGGGCCCACATTCTTATGAATAAAAATGAACTGAATAAAGATTAACTGCAATTCAAAAAGATAAGAGAAGGAAATATAGAAAAACTTAATGAAATTAATAGTTATATCATCTGTTTATCATCTGTGGGAACATTATCGTTAAACGAGGCTTTGTTTCTAAAAGATGTTATCTTAAACACACCTTGTAAATTCTTAAAAAGTGGATAGGAAAATATGAACCAAGTAGTTTACTCGGTCAAATTACACAGCACGAAGGTGGGGGTGGTAGTTATATTAAGCTGATAAAATTTGGAAGATAATCACATATAGATCAGATAAAATTTGGAATCACAGATAAAATTTGGAAGATAAAACATCAATGCTCTAGCAAGCAAGTTACTAAGAGAATTTAAAAAGATATAAAATACTAAAAAAAGTGAACAATTAGCATAATGAAACAATTTTGCATTAGGGAGCTTACAATTAAAGAGGAAACGACAATGAATAATAATATAATTTTTTTGCTGCAATGCTATAGTTAAAACAATGTAATTTTAATTAGCGATTGTATAAAATTTAAAGGGTATAGATTAATTGTCAGTTTAAATTAATATTAAACCTGTCTAATTTAGCTTAATGTTTTAAGACAATAGATAAATAGAGACAGTAATTACTAATAGGGAAATGAAACAACCGAGCAATTGATCTAGCATCTGATTGAGTTATTAAAATGGATTGTTTAATACGATTGAAGTAATTATTGTTGATCACACACAAACAAACAAACACACACACACACACATATATATACACGGGGAATGTGTACACACACACATTTACACACACATTTACTCACATTATGGATCAATACAATCCATACAAGAACTTTGGATAGTATAAATAACAAGACAAGAACTTTGTTCCCGTACCGTACAAATGGCATTATTCACGCTTTTTTGGCAATATAGTTTAACGGCTATTGACGTAAAACATATTTTTTTAAGAGGAAACAGATTTTAACAGCTTATATATAATGCTAATTTATTTCGCTTATTTTCACACTTTAGTCTTTCGACAAGCAAAAATTTTCTCACATAAAATAAAAATTTGACATCTCGTGAAACTTTCCGCTTTAGACTCCGTCCTAGTGGCCTATATAAAAGCAAGCACTCTCTTAAAACAAATTGAATGTTCTCGGAATTTTGATCATCGACTAGTTAATTTTTCATCAGAGATTCTATCTTTAGAATCTACTACTTGTACCTGATGGGGAATAATTAATTGCCGGAGAATATAAATGATGTTATGTGCCTCAATGTTATGTGTGTCGGAAAAGGGCTTTTCAATCGGTTATCATGAATTGGAGCAGTTGGTTTTCTGCCGGCAAAAGTGGAACGGTACAGAACAGGTGCAAGTCTAGGAGGCCCGCTCGAGACATTATTGGCAAAATTCACGCGATAATGATGCCGTGATGTGGCCTAGAAAGATGATGGAAAACCAGAGCACAGACCTTCCGATTCATTTTTATTTGCCTACGACGAATATGTAATCACTTAAGGGATGTCTAATAGTTAACTATATCTCTTGGAATTATTATTGGATATTCTTCATCCTTTCTAGGGTACATCCCCTTAGGAAAGAGCGATATCGCACGATATTGACTGACAGGATTTAAACCGGGGGATATATATATATATATATATATATATATATATATATATATATATATATATATATAATTACTTATTTCACAACATGGATTTACTTTATTAAAATTAGAGTATTATTTTTTAAAGTTCTACTCGTACTGTCGGAAAACACACGCTTGTATGACGCGTGAAAAATTAACTTTTTTAGTTCATTGCAATTTAATTACAGATATTAATAATAATTCTTCCACCACATTAAATAAATATTTTAAAATAAGTATTTACAGTCTCATAACTAAAGATAGTCTATTAAAACTCCAGTATTTAAAAAAAATGTTTTTCTTGTATTATCGAAAACACACACGTTTGTATAGTTGGAAAAGAACGCGTGTGATATTTTTATAGGTAATATTACGGAAATATATTCTAACCAATTATAGTTATGTAGTACCCTGCATAACAATAATTGGTATGCATTTTAAAGTAACATATAGTAGCTCTTCTGTTAATTAAAATCAAACTTAAGAGATAACTGAAAGTTTGTTTCGACCGTATGTAAGTTTCCCTAATTTATTAACTGATATATATATATATATATATATATATATATATATATATATATATATATATATATATATATATATATATATATATATAATAGGCCAGGTCAACTCACTAACAACAGAGTAATATTTGATTAAATAAATGTTTTTAACTATCGTAATTTTCTTTTTCCTAAAGAGAGGTACCGGAATGTCGTTCCGGCGCGTTCTGCCTTAAATCGAGCCCTATATATATATATATATATATGTATATATATATATAAATATATATATGTATATATATATATATATATATATATATATATATATATATATATATATATATATATATATATATATATATATATATATATATATATATATATATATATATATATATATATATATATATATATATATATATATATATACAGTCGAACCTCCATATATCGAAGTAGCAAAATGCCGGAAAAAAATTCGATATACAGAAATTTCGATATATAGAATTGATTTTAGTTTTATCATAATTCTCCTAAAACATTAAAATTAAAGCTGATTTTCGTATAAGAAACTCCATTTCCAATTTATATGCGAATCACATTAAATGAAAGTTAATAACTAAAAAATAAATTAATGTGAAAGATTTATTGCGTACTATATACCTTTAAAAAAAACAATAATCCAGTTAGTGGTTACAGTGATCACAGTTACATTCTTTAAAAAAAAAACTACGAATATCTTGCTGAACAGCCAGTTTTGCGGAAAGTTCATCAAAGAAATGCTCGCATTTATTCAGTCCATTAAAAACTTCACCAGGGATGTTTTCTACGAATTGTAGTCCACGAAGTATTGTTTCAAACGCCAAAAATTGGGAGATTTTATTCTAAAGTGGAATAAAATCTCCCAATATGTCGTGAAAAAAATTTCGATATATAGAGATTTTTTCGATATATAGAAACAGTTTTTCTATGTAATGAACATGGAGATTTGCTAAGAGTTCGATATATAGAAAATTTCGATATAGGGAAGTTCGATATATGGAGGTTCGACTGTATATATATATATATATATATATATATATATATATATATTTATTTCACAGAAATGATTTTTTTTGTACTTTAATACATATTTTACGTATGATTCTATACGTCCAAAAATTAAGTAAGGATTATAGATGTTTTGTAAGATGTATAGATGTATTGATGGCTCTACCTGTGAGCTATGTTTCTAGTTTGATAACGGTATGCTGCATAAAACAATATATCCTCTTCTATTTAAACACATGCATAATTTAACTTTTATTCCTTTAATTCTATTGTTTATACATTTTTAATTGTTTTACAATTTACACGACTTCGTATAAAATGATTAAATCAGGTACAGTAAAATTAACAGAACGTTAAAATCCTTGAAGAATCATAATTCATAATTTTTTTAAACGGGTTTTCAATATGTCTTTTGTATTGCTTAATCAAATAAACTAAAGGTGAAATCAATCAATCAGTACCTGCATTGTTGTCATGATATAAGTGCTAAGCTCTTCAATATCTCAAGTATTCATTAAAGTATGACAAATTTGTGATACTGGATATTTTCTAATCATAGTTACGGTCTGTTAATCAAGCAGAAGAAATATTTTGTCAGTCAGGTTTTGTCAGAAGTTTTCCCACGAATTAAGTTCCGGAACAATTTCTTAATAAAATTTGTCCATATTAGTGATCCATTATACACAGAGATAAAACACAGTTTCACAAAACCGTCAAAATGGAGCAAAGGAGGACTTTTATCTCTTTGAAGGCTTTTTTAGAGAGTAAATTTAAACCACTTTTGCTGTATGAATGTATAGGTTTCTGTTTCACGTGAAAGCAATATTACAGTTTGTAAATTTAATAGCATTTAGACACGTAAGCTGATAAATTGTTATTTCATTTACAATTTAATTGATATAGCAATAGGCTGTAGATAAAATATTTTTAACAAACATCCGCTCTTTAATAGAAGGTATATTCTTTTTCCCATCTATCCAAATAATATTTTTAAAGTTTACATTTTATTCTGCTTTAAGCAATTTTTATTCTGCTTTAAGCAATACGCATTAGTTTTGTTTGAATTTTTAACACATAGAAATTAATTCATTTTAAAATCAAACAAAAAGCTCAAATCAGATGGACTATAAAGGAAATAGAAAGAAATGTTGTGATTATATATACAGTCGAACCCCGTTATAACGAGCTTCAAGGGACCAAAGGTTTTGTTCGCTTTATCTGGTGGTTCGCTATATCCGAACCGTTAAGAAAAATTTTACAGTTCACAAAATGTATAACTCATTAGTTGCAATGCGTATTCAATAATGATGTATTAAAAATGATAAAATCTATTAAAAATGATCATTAATGAATTAAATCGACTAAAATCGATTACATTAAACTGACACAATACTAATTAAATTACGTATAATAGGAAAATGGCGGGACCAAAATTTTCGTTCGTTATATACCGGATACGCTATAACGAGGTTCGACTGTATATATATATATATATATATATATATATATATATATACAAATTTAAAACTGCGTTTTTTCATACAGAAATATATATATGTTTTTTACTTTGATACATTTTTTACATAGGATTCTACACAGCCAAAAATTAAGTAAGGATTATAGATATTCTGTAAGATTATTGAGGAAGAAAAATCTTACAAGTTGATTGATACATATTTCAGAACAGTAGAGATATGGCATTAACATTAGAAAAAATAAAGAAATAGTTTATCCTCTGAGCATGAAAAACATTTTAAATAAATTTTATAACTTTACTGTCATAAATTTTGTCTTCAGGTACTATACTTTCTTAGTTACTTTAATGCCTTTCATAATACAGCTGTATTATTAAGAAAAAAGGAAAAAAAAATTCGTGGTTTTCTCTTTGGCCAGTATTTAACTCTCTGTATAAAAACTTGGGAACTATATAACAATAGGAATAATTACTTACTCATATATTGATAATTTGTTATGTATAGCCACTTAATTAAATTAGGTAGTTTTAAAGAAACGAGTCATAACTGGCCTTCAGTGTTGATATGAAAATTTCTTCTGTATATATATATACATATATATACAGAATATATATATATATATATATATATATATATATATATATATATATATATATATATATAATGGATGTATGTATATATGTGTGTGTGTTTATGTATGTATATCTGTATGCCGGAGATAAAAGACACCAGGTCCATTTTTAGATGAAGACTGTTAAACTTTATTTTTATCATACTTTTTGCACTAATTTCAGAGGTGCGAAGATCGAACTCGAATATTTATATAGAAGAGACATTGCCAGTTGAAAACGACACCATGTCCTATCATTGTGTCGAGGTAAAAAGCACTAAATGGATTTCATTGATTTTTCCTGTAAAATTTAATAATTGGGACTTAGTACCTTCTACGTTCGGCCCACACACATATATATATATATTACACTAGCGGCTCGTCCCGACTTTGTCCGGGTTGAACAAAATATTATACCAATAAATTTCCAGTTGATAGCCAATAAATTGTAAATCTTTTTTTACCTTAAATACCTTAATAATACCTTAAATTAATATTACGTTAGTTAATAATTAAAGTTAATTTTTTAAAAGAAAAAGGCGTGCCGGAGAACGGCTAGGTTCGAACCGCTAACGTCAGAACAGAAGCCCACCGCGATAGCACCACGTTAAGGATCGTTGAAGACTTCGGCACAAAAAGCGGTAGAGGACAGTAGTGGTAACAATTGAGATTGTTAGGATTAAGCCCCTAACTTTATTTCTACTGATCAGATATACATAATATATAGCCTATGTCCATGTGGAATAATGTACCTTTCAAACAGTGAAAGAATTTTTCAAATAGGTGCAGTGGTTCTGGAGATTACCCTCCACGTACAAAATCGCTCTCTCTTTGTATATAAGTATAGATAAGTCTTTATAAAATTTCATACGTCTAGTTACATTTTTAGAGTAGATTAGGCTTATTTCTTTGAATATCTGAAGGTTAAAAATAACATAATAAACGAAATTATTCCATTGCTGTTACCTCTACACATTTTCCAACGAAAGTTTATATCGCTATTTCAACAGGTTTAATCTCTCCAGTTAAATTGAAAGAATACAAGAGCAGAAAAAAAAGAGTACCATTCAAGCTTTGTAGACGAAGAATTGAAACGCTTTCAGCTTTTAAACTTCATTTTTATCTGTGCCATCAAAGTTCCCGAGGAAAAGTCAGCCAAAGATCAACGCGGATATTATCGAAAATTTACCCAGTCACGGCTTTACATAACATAACATAACAGGAAGTTCATTTTTATCGAAGATACATCACAAATGTAACTTTCAGAGGAGGAATTAGAAGATTAATCTCCGGTTTGCGTATTTAAGTAGCTTGAGGCCGAATGCCAAGGGGAATTAAGTTCGCTAATTACTGTATTTGTTGGGGTTTCAAACTGCCAGGCTCGGCTCGGTGCGTGAATGAACCCGTCAGGTGACAAAGCAATAGCCAGAACTCTCGGCTGGCAAGGTCAAGCTGGCCCATTAGGTCCACGTCGCATCCACTCAGATGAGTACGCAAGGTCATCAATGGGGATAAAAAGAAGACTGCTTTCCACGGTAAGAGGTAAAAGTTCTTTTATGTAACTGCTGTGGGGTAAAAAAGCAAAGCAAAAAGACTGTTGAACTCTATACAAAGGGGTATAATTTCTCATCGATTTGCGCAGCTTATTGAATCCGATTTTTTGGTATCGAATTGCGGGGAAGATAGTGTTCCGTCTTCTCTGTCATTTGATATTTAGTTTTTATACAAACGAATATTGAATTTATAAAGTTGTGCTGAAATTCGATATTTGACTGTAAGCAAATACGTCGAACTCTCTCATATGCAAGAAAAGCCAGGTTTGTGCGGGACCCTAGGTTTCGCCACGTACACAGATGTCAACACACAAAGCAACTTTACGGCTAAATCTCCGTAAGAACGCATTTTGAATTTTAATTCATTGAATTTGAATACTTTCACATTAACCAGGAAGTGAATATCTATTTCTATACATAAATTTGTTTAAATGTAAATAAATTTAAATATTAGCTAATATGTTCTTACAGATTAAACTAGAAAGAAGACTGCAATATCCTTTTATCTTAATATCTAGACTTTTCCTTATTCTCTATTTTAATCATTTTTGATTTTCCTCCAACATTGATTCAAACGTTTTTTCTAACCTTGGACTAAATAGAACCTTCGAGAACAAGGTTAGTATGCCCTTAACCTAACATATCGTGAATTCTGCATACACGCAACAGTTACAAAGACTGTTTTCAATTATATAAATGAAATCCAGTTTCCATTGCAGTGATAATATATGATTTAAAAAATTGTGTTATAATATCCTTACATACAGTAATTTACAAAATTGAATTGAACTTTAGAGGCAATATTTCACCCAGGTATAATTATGTTCTGCAATCTCATTAAATTAGTCTTCTATAATTTCTTCTCAACTTTTAAGGGTATCTAAAATTCAGCTGTCTACCACTAGCAAAAGCACACAAAAATCGCATAAATTATATCAGGTTATTATGACCTTAGACCATGTGATGTAGATAAGTAAGAATTTTTCACGTGACTGTTCAATAGTTTGACAGGGGGAGAATTAGATTTTTTTTTCACGTATAAGGGAATAAAACTGAGTATAACCAAGATGGAAGAAGATACCCTGCTACTAATACACGATGGATTTTTCAGAGGAGTTTTGAAGTGATACTCTATTTGGAATTCAAATCCCAATTCATCATGAGCTTCATATCATCTAGCATAAATCCCTTCACTCAAAGAAAAAAACTCTTTCTAAGATAATAAATGATATTTCTAAGATATATGTAATAATCTTTCTAAGATGAATAGATGACGAGACTTTCTAAGATGTATAAAGAGCATCAAGGATTAATAACATGCATATCATTGGTATTTTAAAGGATAAACAAATGATATATTCCTAATACCGAAGAAACGAAATGCATATACGTTATCAGCGATACGTTTAGAAACAAAATACTTAAAATCTCGAATTGCTGTATTCCTACGAACAATACTATAGATGACCCAAAAGCTTAAGAGTTTGTCTTAACCCCCACAAACCTTTCAACTTAGTTTTGAATGTTAGAATGTACCGATATTACAATTATGGGTCAGAGTTATGGGTCAGAGACAAGTATGAAATATTCGTAAGAATAGGAATTAGAGGGAAAGATAAAAGAATATAGATTATAGAGACTGATAAAATGTTAATATTTCGAATCTCTTGTTATTCAAATGTACTTCACGATTAACTTTATTTTCCATTGAATTTCTAGCTCGATCCGAATTTAAGATAAAATTTTTCAGTGTGAAGTATCACTGTGATCTAGAAACAGGCAGAACATTTCCCCACGTGCTTCGAGCTACGCAGTAGAGTTTGACGTGCGTTTTAAAAATATTTTACTGGGTATGTGCATCCATATTAGGTTCAACAGAGAGCACTTGTAAAAATTTATCATTCGTCAGGTACGGTTTTACGAATAGACATGCACAGAGAGTAGGAGATGAAACGGTTAAAATTAATAAGAAAATCTGAAGTAAATATTTTAAATCAATGATTGCGGCCGAAAAGAGCAATGAAAAAAATAATCACAAACAGAAAACTTTATATGAGAGTAATAAAATAGAAAAAAAACCAAACACCTTTGTTATCGTGTTTGCCACAAAGGATTTTGGGAATTAAATAACGCATTTTTCAAATTAAAGTACAACTAGGTTAAAATAAAGCAACAGATATTTTCGTACTGTATTATTT
Organism: Dolomedes plantarius; assembly: GCA_907164885.2. Lineage (NCBI taxonomy): Eukaryota > Metazoa > Arthropoda > Arachnida > Araneae > Dolomedidae > Dolomedes > Dolomedes plantarius. The sequence continues at coordinate 128,941,844 of OU015496.1, forward strand.
AATCAAGTGATCACACAGAAATAGGAATTAATTCTCATTTTAAATATTTCCCTAGATTTAGGGAACCTGGGAACCAAATCTTATCCTCTTTATTTACACACATGTTGTCATGATTTATACTTTCTATGAAAATTCAGTTTATATAAAAAGTTTTCATTTAGTCACCACATTAACTTTGTTGTAATTTCAGTGATGTTATAGTCATTTGTTTAGTAATCAAAGAACTTCCATGCAGGAAAAGCTTTATCAGTATGTTACAAGACAAGAAAAAAACCCCGCTCTTTTTCAGAATTTTATGTCCTCCTCTAAAAAAATTTAATTTTACGATAAAAGGATAAATTAACTCTTCAAAATTGAGAGAAATCGGATATTTTTTTTTCTGAACATTAACACATGTAAGTGACGCCTTTGGAAAATCGTAATATTCAATGCTAACGAAGTCGTTATCTATGTATCATTTATCGCAAAGTATAGCTTCGAATATTATATAAGTGATAAGTTTAATGTAGATCGCCTAAATTTTTATATGAATTTGGGGGCATCTAAATTACTTTTTAATTTACAGATGTTAGTAAATAACTGAGTAACTCACTTGCAGCTAAATAATGTCATTGATGTTTAAAGAATTTTCCTCTCATTAATGAGATTTCTTTAGTTTTGATTTATGGATAATTTGAACACCTTCTTTCTTTTCGAACAGTTTACAACAAATTTAAGGAAATATGATGATTAAAAATCTTATTAGTATATTTGAAAAGTAATTTTAGGGGAAAAGTCTAATACAGGAGAATGTTAGCTAAACTGTTTCACGTTTTTAAGCATTTTTATAAATAAGTAATTGAAGTTTAAGATGTCATGAGAATATGTCATTGTGATAAAAAAAACTGATTGGTCTAAAACTCTTTAAAAATGTATATGACATTTTTAGGGGAAAATGTCCCACTGAAAAGGACAAAAATGAAATGTATCTCGTCTCTTTCTACACACTTGATTTTCCAGTCATTTAAAAAGTTAATGTTTGATTTATTTTTAAAAACTTCATTTTGGTAAGACAATCTAAATTGATATATCTTAGCATATCCAAAAGTACATTTTGTAAATTATAAAAATTATGCTCTATCTCAGGAAATTTTTACATATTATCAGATGGAACTGAGTGGGTTTGTATTTGATAGGAACGGTGAAAAAAAATTTTACTGTCAAGCGGAATTTTTTAAAGGATTCTTCGGCCTAAATATCTCGTAATCTATTTAAAGCCACCTACGAAAGATTTTAAATTTAGAGATTATAACAATAAAAAAAACTATATCAAGCGTATGTTTCTCCTATCATATCATACTGACATAGATGTTATATCCGGAAAGCTAGGCCAAGAAAATCCCAACTCTGAACTAAACATAACTATGAATGATTACTCCCAATTTGAAGATATTTAGTTTCATTAATGGCAATTTCATTTGCTAAAGAACCAATTACACATTCTATTCATTGTTTACGATTCGGGTTAATCTTTTCTTGTGGAAAAAATGCAGCATTTTCGTGTCCTGCTCATACCAGCAAATACATCAAAGACGACCCCTGTCATTAACTATTTAGGCATGTTCACTCCGTCAGCCTTGTCCCCAAACAAGAGGTATGATGCTATGCCACAATCATAACGTCGTATAATGACCTTGTCCCGGAAAGCACAAGGTTGGAAAAAACGAATAATACTTAAAAAAAAAGGATGTAATTCAGTAACTTAGTCAAACCGCAGTTTACCTCAGCGAGCGTTCGACCTTGACCGCATCGGATGGAATTGTATAATCCAAAGTTCACTACATTTTTATGTATCTATACTAGTCTCACTTGGCTGATAACAATATAGCTTCCTTCAGCAATTTTTAACGGATTCACCAGAATCTATGTAGCTTTAAATCTATTTCTAGCAAGGTAAAACGCCTCAGTGAAAAAGTTTAAAATAACGTCTAACTGTAGTAATTAGTTCTTGGTTGCAATTAAATATTTAGGTGCCGTACACTAATTTTAGATTTTCTTTAAAAAAGTTTTAAACCTTTGAATAAATCTAGAGACTAATTGGAATGTCTAAGACTAAAGTACTCAAACCTGATTAAAAATAATAAGCTTTCATGTGCTTTTGTCGAGCAAAATTGTAAAATGCAAAAATATGTCTATGCGTCTCAGAAACTGATAACTTTAAAAATCCTAAAATATACAGTTCGTTCTAACATGATCTTTCAGAAATCCTGGAGCCAAAAACTTACTGAATTTTTTTTTTATATATTGTGCCGTAACGTTTTGTAACTCCCTTAAAACTTATCTTTTCATATGAGATTTTTTCTCTGTGTGGTGCTCTCATCACATAAATATGGATACTGCCCCTTGACTGCGAGCACTTTATTCAACGAAAACCTATTTTTTAGCGCTAAATTTCTATTTTTTTCGTGCAAAAATTCCTTAAAAGAATTGCAATAAGAAAGGGAAATTCATCTTTGTATCAATGTTTACAATTTTCTGCAATTTAAAAATTGCTTTTGTAAAGGAGCTTTACAGAAAATCGCATCACAGACTACCAGTCGAATATATCATTTCGAATATATCATTTCTTTTTATCACGCTCTCTCGCTTTTAAAAGGATCTCAAAACTTTTTCAGAAAAGAGAGTTTAGAAATTAGCCCGGATACCTATGTCTTTGGATATACAAGGACCCTAAAAGATCATTATTTCATAGTGAATCAGTCAACAGGGAATATTATCACTAATAACTTACGAATAATTCATTTAAAGTTTATACTAAATAAAAAATATATAGCGGAATATTTCATACGTAATAGATATTTATTATTGTCTTAAAAAATATAATTATATACACTGTGTGCGCGCTTCTATTAAATTTTTGCTGTCAATATCGAAAAACATTTTATGAAATCTGCTGAATTTCACTCAAAGAAAAAAAACTATTTCTAAGATAATTAAATGATCTTTCTAAGTTATATGTAATAATCTTTATAAGATGAATAGATGACGAGACTCTCTAAGATGAATAAAGAGCATTTAGGATTAATAACATGCATATCATTGATATTTTAAAGAATAAACCAATGATATATTCCTAATATATCATTCCTCCGAGAATATTTTACTCTATCAACCCAATCAAAAACGCAAATCATTTCAAAAGACAAATTACAAATGATTTTCATGCAAGAGTCATTTATAATCCGGGAAGCATGCATTTTTGCAATAAATTTTTTTCCTTCAATTTTCAGATAACATAAAGATCAATAACTTTCTCTCTATATGTAATTATACAGTCCCATACTTTATTGATTATGTGGATACAATATACTGATATTTTTATTCATAACTTTTAAACAAAAATTTAGTTAAAGTTCCCAAAACAATGCTCGTATAAGTTGTCTTTTAAAGATATGATCTTTCAGTGATGCTGATCATCCTCAGTTCTACTCATTTATTGTTGATCGGTACCAGTAATCTCACGTTTTTACACGCAAATGTTGAAGATGATTTAGAATAAAGGAAAGTCATATTGGAGAAAATTTTGATCATCTGAACATTGCTTTACTTGAAAACTACTTTTACTATGACCTGAATGAGTTTTCAGGTAAATCCTTGAATTTTATCATTTAAACTATGAATCTGAAACCCCTGTGCAAAGAAAATAGATTTCAGAAAATAAAAATGTCGTATTTTATTCCAAAATTTTAGTCTCTGCCGATGACTTGTGTATATTTATAGATAAAATTGCCGGTATATGTTAAGAAATACCTGAAAATCACCTCTAACACAATTTATAATCAACTCTACCATTAATTATTTTCCCACTCTTTTAACGTAGAATTACGTTCCTCCATAACGGTCCTGCGGAAAGGAAAATTTCAGATGCTAAAACTGTCCGTCTGCCCGTCCTCGCGAGTTATAATTTTGGCAGCACGCCAAACCCAGTCTATCGCTTGGACAAGTTAAACAGAAAAGTACCAAGATGCGTCAAAATTTTGACATACATATATATATATATATATATATATATATATATTATACATATATATTATACATACATACATATATATATATATATATATATATATATATATATATATATATATATATATATATATATATAGATAGATAGATAGATAGATAGATACATAAATACATACAAAAGAGGTAAGCAGCGATAAGTAATCCTACGTTAATAACCCACGGTAGTTTCGTTAGAAGAGACTAACTGAATTTTTTTTTCATCTTACGCTAACATTTAAATAAAGACCATCAAAAAATTGTCAAAATATGTTAATATTGTCTATAATTAATAATGTATATTTTGATTAAAAATGCACGCCTGTCTCTCCTTTGTATTACAATCCATATTAACTGAGATACAAATAGCAAGAATAATAACTTTGGATAAAACTGTTTCCTGATAATCTGTTTTCTTTTTTAATGTGATTTTTATTCTTTCATTTTGCTAGCTTTCAAGGAAATTTAAAGAAAGAATCAAGTAATAGAAAACAGGCAATTCTCATTTGGTTGTTTCGCAGCAGCTACAAGTTTAAAACAAACCTGTTAGAGAAAAACCAGGTCAAGAAAATTAACGTATTATGAAAGCGGTGAATTGTTGAAATTAAAGTACGGAAATACAAGTTAGTTTCAATACTTTTTAGACTAAAGGTTTTAAAATTTCGCTAATAGTTTACTAGATCAAAAAAACAGGTTCTCTTCTGCAAGATTATAGCATTTAAATATTTACTGTATACAGGCTATGATGATTGCACCATTCTAAAAAAAAGAATATACGCAACTTTAAGTTAAATCTTATATCCGGTATTTTAACGTGTTCGCTGAAGTGCGGCAATAAATAATAGCAAATAATAGTTATATTGTTACTGTTGTTATTAACAATAATAGCGGCTATGAAATACCTTCGTGATGATGATGACAGTGAAAATAATAGAAGGGAAAATTTTTATGATCCAATGTGAGTTATCGAAAGTATTCATGTGCTTAACACGTATAAAACATGTGAAGTTTTTCGTTAAATTTCATAAGCGAGTACAAGATAAATTACGTTTAACATCATTGCTATGATGTACCTAATGATGAAAAATAGGAAAAAAATCTTTTTAACCCTTCATTTCAACACTCATTATAGAGATGATAATAATAATAATAAGATAGTAATTGTAATAATGGCTGACATCAAACGCTATGAAAAGTTTTAAAAATAGTTAATATATTTTTTCTCAATAAAAATTGTCGCTAAATAGAGTTATAAATTAAATTTTTAATCTTTCATTAAAATAGAAAAATTCAGATTCAACTATCCTAAAATACATACATGATCTATTATTAAGACGGATAGGATCTTTTAAAGAACGATTATGCAGTTTATTAACTGGTGTGAACACAAATTCAAAACGTAACTGGGAAACAGATTTGTCTGCCAGAATGGTGAAAAACGGCAACACAGTCACATAATACAAAGAAATATCCTTGATTGAAGAAATAATTCTAAGTTATTAGAATTCAAAAAAGAGACTTATCAATAACTAGCTGAATACCCTTGCTTCACTATGGAGGACATTCAAATTAAATACATCTATATATATATATATATATATATATATATATATATATATCATAAATACAACGGCCAATGTATACAACTAATGACAATATATATATATATATATATATATATATATATATATATATAATAAATACAACGGCCAATGTATACAACTAATGACCAAAAATATATCTATATCTATATATATATATATTTATAAAAAAATCGTAGTGGATATTTTTACAACGGTCAATGTATGCAATTAATTTGTATGTTTGATATCCATAAAACATACTAATTTGAATTAAATTCTTAAAAAAATTCCATCTCAATTAGTCCAGTGGTTAAATTTTATCTTTTACCGTATTTTAATACTTCTATTGCCAATTTATTTCGTTGTTATGCACATGACGCAAAAGTAATTTAAAGTATCCCAAAAAGAAAAGAAACCACGTAATCAGCGTTTAATAAATTAAATTCTAAAAATTAATCTTTAAAAAATCAGAAAATGGAGGTAAAGATTCGAAAAAGATTTGAATTTAAAGGAATTTTTATGATCTTTCTCGTAATATAAATTTTATAACCCTCAAATTATTATTTTAAATGCAAACTTTAAAAAGTTACAAAAACAGATTGAAAATTTAATTATAAAAATATAAGAAGAATTTTTCAAAAATCTTTCTTAGTGCACCCCTACACTATAAGAAGAATCGCCATGCAAAATTTCAGCCCTTTAGGTCCAGCGGTTCGGTCTGTGCGTTATCTGTCAGTCAGTTACAGAACTGTTTTATATATAGAGATAAAAGGATTATATCCCTAACACTAGGCAAAGAATTTTAAATAGTCGACGTCAGAGGTGACTAATACAATGAAGAATCAGAGCGAACATAGAGAATAATACAGCGTGCATCCTTGTGAAAAGCAGAGAATTTCTGCCGAAATGAGGATAACTGAAATTTGTATGAGGAAAGTAAGGGAACTGCTCCTAGTGCATATATCCATCGTAAGAATCTTCATCACGCAAACGTAACAAACTCTTATCCTTTAATGATACTATACATTTCAATTTTATTTTTCGAGGTCTCACCTCAGATAAATCGCTCGGGTACATCAGATACTGCATTCGTCTGAAATTCTTTACACGAATCATTTGCAACGATAGTAAATGTCTTAAAGTGATGTGAAATCACTACCTGAGAAATCATTAACTCCTAAATTTTTAACAGCTCGAATGGCAACTCTACTCAAGCAGAGCAGAAAAAAAATCTGTAATAGCATTAGTATAATCGAAAAAATAATAAATAAATAAAGGAACAGAGCATTTTCAACTTTCCCCTAGCTGAAAGTGTAAAAAAAAAAAGGGCGATTTAACGATTGTTTCGTTCTCGATATAAGGATAGGAATAAAAATCCTCACTCTAGCGAGAAAAAAAAAAAATTAAATTTGCTCAAGCGAGTCCGAATGATATGGCAACGTTGAATTAAAGCGAAGTAATGCATTACTGCTTAATGGTCGCGCATTTCGGTTAGAGGTTCTAAGCAAGGTTTTCTCGGAGATTGAAACTAGCTGTAATGAAAATTTCATGGAACGTTCTCCGAAAGAGAAAACGGAAAAAAAAGACCAATTCCTTTATTTAAATTTTATCTCACTGGGAGATATTTGTCTTTTTTTCTTTTACAGTAATATTCTCTTTTGTAATTCAGTTTATTTGTAACTTTTAAGGTTACGGTTTTCAATGAACAAAGGTAAAATTGTAGTTTATCAAACTAAGCAAAATTTTAAGCTCAAAATATTTTCTTTAATATTTTTTTTAATAAGTTCATAAAAATGCAGTTGCAGAAGACTCTGTCTTGTAACATGTTTATCCATGTTTCCTCTGCTTCATATTGCATTTTGTTTAGTGCTGTATTAAAAAATTATGAATATTTCTTTGATATGCAGTTAGAAAATGGATATTGAAGTGACTAATTTATACAACCCTCCCCTGTCAAAGAGATTTTCATCTCTGTTAAATGGAGTATACATATAACCGTAACTACCGCTGAACTAGACTGACCCATGCATGAAGTTGCTTGACATATTAAGTAGCGAGGCAAAGCAATTCAACAAGCACAGTAAAATGGAAGGGTTATTTCTCAATCCTGTAAAAAGCATTCAGGTAAGTAACGAAAATTATCAATTTATCTTAACAGATATTTCTCATTGATTAATTTTTTTTTACTTTTACAGAATTTCATAGATTAAATTTTCATTTAAAAAGGCAGATGAAGTAAAAACTTGTGAAAAAACTTTGAAGTTGGTTAACATTTTTTACATCACAAAGTAAAGACTTCCAAGCAAATTTCAGAATTATCGCTATCAATATTTTCTGTAACCTTAAAACATTATCTCGAATGCATTTCGCAATCCCAAACTAATAAATAAGCAAAATACCAATGAATATTATTTTAAAATGTAGTCAGTCACCAAGAATAGTTTTTAAAATTCGTTTAAAAGTAGAAATTACTCTCTTTCCATACTATTCCTATAACTTTATCCTTTCAACTGATATAAATTATTTATGTTAAATTACAAAGCACCACTGTTCTCGAATGCCAAATTTCTATATTAGTTTCAAAAAGGTTTAAAAAGCTGATTCAAGTTCACGGAAAATATAGTCCAAAAAAACTGTTCATTTCACCATTTACAGCTTGATTTAACGTTCATTGGGATTTTCAACATTTGATATCATTTGATAAGAAAATTAAATCTTCTGTAAAGTTTTATATTCTATTTAAATATACTTTTTTGTGTTTAGAACAATGGGTAAATACAACTTGAATATCGAGAGAAAATTATTAATTTTTAAACCAGTATTCAGTTTTAACTATTATGCAATTATTACTTAATTTATCTTTATTACAAACCAGATTAAAAGCAATTCAAATAAGATAAAAAGCTGTTACGATTAGTGCTATTTGCTAAACAAATTTAATGCTGTTTTCCCAATTTTAATCTTTTCCCGTTGCAAAGTACGATTATCGCGTAACATTCCAATTCCCTTTGGCAAATCGATCTGCCTTGCCCTCGTGTAACAAGAAAATGATTGTAGGACAAAACAACCAATATTCTGCAAAACTCAGTGACCTTTAGAGATGTTAAAATGAGCACTTGATAACTCAGTACAAAATTTCAATTCCTTTAATGGCTATAAACGATTTTTGTGCGCAGCATAAGTTTCCTTATCGGAAATGGACTTCCACTCAAACGAAACCCTGAGAAATTCTGAATCTTAAGAAGCAGTTGCAAAAAAAGTAAAAGAGACCCCGTCAAGAATAAAAATCTAATGTTTAAAGTGAATGGTCGTTTGCTTTTAGTATAGAGACTGGGTCAGTTGTTCAGCAGTTGTTACATGTACCTTGCCGACACGAAGGACAGTAGGTGACAGATGAATAGCACCGTGCTTAAGGAGTGCGGCAGGAAATGCTATTAGACCACAGGTTTACGATCTCTTTTTTCGGCCATTTCCTTTCTTAAGTCCACTTTTTTTTTCTCATGTGACTTCGTCTGAAAAGTTGATGTGAACCAGTTACTCAACCGACTCCATATTTCGTAGGACGAGAAATTGTTTTTTATTGATTTCCTTATCCTTTTATTGCATTTCTAGTCAAGCAAGTCATTCACTTCAGGCTGTCTTTTATAAGAATTCAAATAAAAACATGAATGTTTCATATCCATGCACATTAATGGAATTTATTCATCTATGACAATACGGTGCATTCAGCGTTTATAGGGGTCAGATAAGTGCATTTGGTTTTATATTGTGTGAATGGGAATTCCGATGTGTTGCATTTTCTTTACAAGTACACGAGAGACGTTAAAATTATTCGAAGAACCGTATAAAAACAGTTTACTTGCGGATATAAATGACCTAAATTCGTTATTTGATCTAAACGGAAGTAAATGGAATATAATATAACTTAAGTTAAAACTTAAGTTATGGGGGGGGGGGGTATTAATTTATTTTTGCAGGCTTCATAAATAGTTGTATACAACGTAGTGTCTACCTTAGGACAAACGAGGATGTACATCTTCGAAACGTGTCTAGTATCTTTTCAGATCTTTATATCATAAGACTGAAATTGCTCAGTTTAAAGCCAAATCAGATTTTTACACAAATCATTGAAGAAAAGCGATAAATAAACATATATTATCAGGGACAACTAAATTCTCTTTCCACTTCCATTCATTTCAACAGACATGGAATTCAAGCATGTAAGACGACGTGTTACAGTCACACTCGAGATCTCGGATGGTGATCCAAGTGATTCACATTTCTTTGAAATACGTATAATTAACTCAACCATACCTGTATAACATTTATGTCATAAGAATTTTGCTGCTTGGTTGATGTACCGGCAAACACGCTATGATTCGATCTTTATTTAGAATTAACTCCCTTGCTAGACTACAACGAGCAGCCATCAGTTATGGTCATCGGTTACGTGCCTCCACGGTGCGAAAAGCACGAGGAATGAAGTCCACCAGTTACTATTTACGTAGAGAATAAATAACAAAGAGTCACTCACTAGAAAAATTGTGACTGATGTGTTGGCAAACTGAGTTAAAAACTTGATATGGTTTTTTTGAAGAATTTTCCTCGTAGACTAAGGGAAAGAATTTGAGCAGAACCGTAAGATGACTCTTGCCGACCGTGAAACGCCATAATGCGAGAATGGCAGTGAAAGAATGAAACCCAAACTGTGTGAATGTAAAGAAAAATAAAACACCAGGAGAAGAGTAGTATAGAAACATGTTTTTATGCTGAAATTTTTGTTTGCAGTTAGAATTTTTTAAATTTTGTTGCAAGCTTTTCCCCCTCTCTTGGTTCAAAGAAGTTTCTTTTATGAATAACCAAGGCTACTATCACAAGGCCTAACATAAATACCTGAGCTTTTATTGAGAGGGATAGGATCTTTCATTGAACAATTATGCTGTTTATTGACTAGTTTGAACACAAACTTTGAAAAAGACCTGAGCAAACAGATTTGCTTGGTAAAAAGGTGAGAAACGACTACACAGTCATGTAATATAAAGAAATATCCTTGGTCGAAGAAGTAATTCTAAGTTATTAGACTTTAAAAAAGAGCTTTATGAATAATTAAAGGATTATATCCCCCAACCCTAGGCAAGAAATTTTATACAGTTGACTTTAGAGGTAACGAAAACAATGAAGAATTAGAGCGAAAATAGAAAAAGGTATGAAATCTTTTTCAACCACTAAAAACTGTTTAGCACTATTTTAAAAGAAAATTTCACAGAAATTTTTTTTTGCGAAATCAAATTTATATTTCCAAAAAATTATGAGCCAGTTTTTATAGGAATACTGTCTACGCTACTGTGGATTAGGAATACTTGAATTTTTAAGAATTATAATCATTAGTATCATCAACTAATCATTATCGTCAATGGTGATGTAAAATTTATTTCCATTACTAATAATCACTCAGTTAGTTAATAAATATGTCTTGCAGCTCACACCTAACAACTTGATTTTATCGACAATATCGAGGGATAAAACTTATCTGATTTGTTAAATTATGACGTGAAATAATAGTAATATTCATAATAATACTTATTAAAGTTTTGATTTTTTTTCATTTAAAAATATATTGAAATGTATAGTAGTAATATCAATGAAAATAAGTTTAAACATTTTGAAACTGATTTGTCAAAATATAAATGGGACGAGAGGCCAAACTCAAGTGAACCCTTGAAAAATATGGTTAATCAAGAGAGTGGACCCAGGTTTTTTTAAAATAGGATTATTAAAATCGTAGTTCGGAAACTCATGAATTATTTCACGAGAGGGCTATCCAAGATTTTCATAAATGTTTATCACATTCTTGAAAAGGAGGAATGCATCATGATTATGCGTGTGTTATTTATGTAAATTTCAAATAACATTTGCTCGGCACCTAACTGGAGAATTTCTCACAGAGATTACAACATGCCGAGTATTAAGCAGCTCATACTCTTTTTAATTAAATTCAAATTACTGCTACATTAGTTTTCCTAGGTTACAAATTCTATTCTCATTGTAAGGAATTTAAAAATATATATATTATTTTGTCCTATACAAACATGCAGGTTTTTAAAACTTTCAGTGAATTCACGATATTAAGAACACACAAACCAACACAAAATTTTAAAGATTAAATTAATATAACTGACATTCCATATGTCCGGTTCTTGTATTGTTTTTATGGGAACGATTATGAGAACTATCTCTAAATGGAACTGTTCAATTCAAGGTTGTTCTTGTTATACAAATTTTGAAAATTTGAAAATTCTAGGTAAATAAAATAATTGAGACTAACTTAAACTTAGCTATCAGTCCTTGTAAAAATTACTACATTACTACAAATTTTGTGCTTCTAACCCAGTTCCTACAGTAATAACGTTTACAAAATGACACACGTTGGTCAGAGGCCATTTTCAACAGGGATCAGAGATACTTAAAAAAAATTTTGTTTTTTAAAGAATTTTTTTTTCTATTTTATCACGATTGCAAAACACTGTCGTAACTTGTTCTGTAGAAAAATAAGTTAATAGATTAAGACAATAGAAGTCAAGTGTTTCCCGTCCTTAATAATGTGTGTGTGTGTGGCTTACGGATTTATCTGCCCGGGGTTCTTCCCGTAAGCTGCTTTACAACGTGAGAAGCCCTAGGCAGTGGTAAGACTTCGCGGCCTTTTAGTCACATTCTGAATGCTTTATTTGTATGTCACTTCATTCGGTAGACATTTAAATGCACGCGAGCTCTTTAAGTGTTGCCCACGATCTCTGCTACAATTTCTACTAAATCACCAAATGTAGACATGTCCGTGTTTGTTCTGGATACATCACGGATAAGTAAACACGTGACAGAACTGTGGCATCATGTTAAAAATAACAGGAAAAAGAGAAAATAAGGAATTGCAGGCAACAAAAATTGGCTAAAAAATGAGGAGGCGTTAATGCTGGTAGGCAAATACGTTTGATTACGCTTTACTGGTATCTTTATTGTGATGGTATATGTCTACCCATATATTCTAGTGCAATCCTAAACAAAAACTTAGAATGCTAAAGATTTCAAATGTAGCACAGTATTTACTCCCAGGTAATAAGATATGCAAATAACTGATACAGATAACGTTTGATGCCAAAAAAGTACCGTCAAAAATTAAGTAGTTTTTAAAAAGTAAAATGACCATTATTTTTATATTCTTTTTCGTGAACTAAAAATTGATGAAAGGCACGATGAAGATAAATATCAGTAAATTAAAAGATTTTGTTATTTTCTTATGTTTTACGTGTATGCTTACGCAAAAAAAATACTAAATGTTTATTTAACGAGCTAGAAAATTTTAGCTAGAACTACAGTACAATTGTTGAAAACTGAATACAATAAATTTTAAATATTTGACTTATACATTTATAAATTATTTTGTAAAAATAAAAAATTAAAAAATTCTTTGTGCTCGGGTAGTATAATGGATCCATAGATTAATATATATATCTAGAAATGTTCTTTTCATAGCTCATTTTGACATTTGATGTTTTGTTATGACGATATTTTTCCCTCGGAAGTAAAATCTAAGTATCACTGTTCATATTCGACTATTCCATAAATTTTACTTGTAAGGTACTTTGGAAGTTTCTCACCCTTATTTAGTTATAATTATTTTTCCCATATACGGTCGTGATGTTTAGCCTATAGAAGGACACATTAAAGCCCGTAGCACACGATAAAAATTCGTTCAAGACAACATTTAGAGTTGCAATTAGGGGTGAGGCAGGATTGATCCAAATAGAGCAGTAATTGTCCATAAAGAAGTGCTAGATCCATTCTTATTGTCGAATAAAATTTTTTTCTGTTTCCGGGACCAGTATTTCTTCAGAAGAAATACTGATGAGGTCAGTGAATTTTGTCGTGTGGTACGGACTTAAGTGAGGCATAATGCTAATAGCAGGTCAGTTTAAAAAAATACAATTTCCGCATGAAACTACAGCAAATAATGCAATCGTAAGCAACTACAAAACATATGAGTGAAGGGCACTAACCTCCAGATGAATCCTCTGTTCTATCCGATCCATCTGTCCTTGTGGATCTTCCGTCCGAGCTAAGACACCTGGATGGTAGAAGCCCCTTCGCAGCTAACCTGTTTTCTATTTCTCTAAACTTTTTCTGATTTTCCGGTCTATCTATTAGAATTTGTAGTTGTGATCTGAGAGTGGTGGCGGTTTCCACCGAGTCGCACCTGTAAGCGTGAACGTGCACTGGGCACTTGGTGAGCGGATTGTAAATGAGCAAGATGCAACAAACGACGTCGTCGTTTGGTTTTGATTCTTGCATCACGCACGTTATGGCATGGTGAGGAATAAAATGTTTAATCTGTTCTGTCTTGCCTTTATTGTTTTTGCGAGGGACATACTGGATGATTTTGATGCCCTTTGTGCTCACCTGAAGGGTAACCTTCATAGGTTCCAACTCTCTCTCTTTATCCACCAAATGTTTGAGGACGGGCCTGATATATTCCTCGCCCCTAAGCCCTTTACTCTCTTTAGCACCAAGAAACCACACATAATAGGATTGCTTTTTGACATCTTTTCGCTTTCCACCGCGAAATGCCATGATTTAGGATCAGAACTTATAACACAATCTTCAAACGAGGACACAGTAACTGCTATAAAATATTCGTATTTCCTTTAGAATGCTCATCAAATACTATGATTTTGATTATAAAACTGAAAATATCCAAGTTATAAACTTTCGAAATGGTGTAAAATGTGTATCATTCTCATAAAATTATGTATTTTTTTATTTTATGCGTTAAACCGCAAATGATTTCCTTTAGCAAAAATTTTGTGCGATGGCCCACATAGAAAAGTTACAAATTCTTCAGTAAAAGATGTTCAAAATGCTTCCTCAACGGCAGTGTGGTATATTTTGCAAATATTTTTTTTGCTTGTGATTAGCTAATCGAAGATCCTTGGAAAAAATACGCACGTCCACAAAAGAAAGTTCTTTGATCTCTAAGCTCGGAATTTGGCAGGATGTTTCTAGTAGTGAACGTCTATCGAAGTATGAGATTCGCACACACTGACAATACACACATTTTCACATTTTGCTCTTTCACACTGCTGAAATAATCCACACGAAAACGATCAAAGGTAAGAAACGAAATAAAATCCACGAATGTATTCCACGTTATGAATGACGGTGATGTAGATGAGATGACGGTAAACAAACTGCAGGATTTCTAGCCATCGGACAAGAAGAGCTCCTTTGCTCCGGATATTTCTTTTTTTTTTAAGGTTAATCAGGTTCAGAATCACGGATCACAAAATTATTGATGACGCAAGGGAGAAGAAAAAGAAGGAACACGAAGTCGAGATTCCCGCATACCGCTGGGTCGCGGTGAGAACCCAGAGGCAGAGATGGCAACAAGGAGCGAGGCCTGGTTTTCTAGTTTCTGGTTCCGAGAGACGAGTTCCACGTCCAGTCGCTGTTTCACCGGGGCTCGTTCTAACCACGACTCAGTTGCGAACATTCCTTGTTTCTGTTACCCGCCGTAGGCGACCAATAACCGTCGCCCGTGAGTGGGTTGAGTGGAGTTGCAAGCCGCCTTCTTCATGTCGTCAACAGACGATGGAGCCAGTCTGCGGGAGGAAATCAAAACAAGACGGGTTAAGAACACATGCTACATTCCTTGAATTTTTATTTTGTTTTTATTATTTTTTATAATCTACAGTTCTTAAAAATAGCAGGTTAGGATGGGTCACTAAGTGCTTGCGATTCTGTAACTTTTTCCTCGCATTTCTTTCATACTGTAGTTTGTTATTACAGTAATTAGATCCCTCTCTTCTCGTGAAAAAAAAGGGAATCACATGAATCATAATCTTAAAGAAATCATCACATATGCTTATTAGATACCAGAGCTGCTGTTTCACTAGGAAGGAAAGAAACAATTTTTCTTAACGACTGAAAGAAACAATCGGGGTCCTTTTTTTCTGAATGCATTATGGAGAAATAACTATTGCCAGAAAAAAGGAACAGAATATATGCAATTTAGTGATAGAAAAGGGATGTGATGTAGACGCTGTAAACAATAAGATAAGAACCAATACTGATTGATCGCTTGAAGTGGGAAAAGAGAGATATATTTTTGATTGTTTTTACTCTAAGTGCAACGCAGTTAGCTTTGAAACTGATTTTTTTTTCGGATTCTAATCAAGTGAAATGTATGTAATTTTCTTCCTCATGGCAGAGAAAGACTAACGAATTTTTTTTATCAATTTCATATGAAAGTTTTCTATTTTTATGTTTTCTGGCAAAAAAAAATAAGTTTGATACATTTAGTTTGGGAAAAAATTATACTTAAACTGTCCACATATAAGCTCTCCCTTGCGTTTTTAACATAGTGACTATGAAAATTATTATGTTTCAAAATAATTCTAAATATACTTATTTCAGCTCTAAAAAGTTGAAACGTCGTTCTTCTTATTTTGTCTAAGATATAAAGAAAAAAATTAAATTCTAAACATCGGGGTAAATATGCTGAAATTTTATTTCTCTGAGAACATGAACAAAATTTAATTACGTATTCGACATTGTAGAAAATAATAATTGTATTTGAAAGAAAAATTCAAAATTTAGAGCTCCTTAGAGAAAGTGCGACTAAAGGCTACTGCGGGTAGGGATTCCAGAAATTGGAACCTCATTATTACTTGCATAAAGAATAATTTATTATCACGATTCAGCAGATGAGTTGTAGTTAATTAAAATATGGTCATGAATTTCAATTGAATTTTCCCCTACATAAAAACAGAGTGTAATTTTTTTTCTTTTGCATTAGTTTCCAGACAAGTTAATGATGCCCGACGCCTTAGGCGACGCACTTGAGCTAGCGGATCTTTAATCCTCGTGGTTTAGCTTTTGGGCATTCATCTCTCAGCATCAGTCTAAACATTTGCCAGTCATTAGAAAATACACATGCTTTAATTCCACGTTTTGGATACTAAAGTAGAAATTTAAATGAAGCCCCCGTAATTTTACCAAATTTTGATATGTTTAGTAATTAGCCTTTTACGGGAAATTAAACTATGGAAGTCTATTTCTAGAAAATTAAAATAATTTTTTTTTTTGAAAAATTTAACCAAAGAAAAATAATTTAGAAAAACGCATGCAGGTTAAAATTAATCAATGATCAAGGGAAATTCTTATGAACTTCTTTGTTACGGTTAAGAAAATGTGTTTGATGTTTATTTACAAAACCTTCAAAACCTAGTGCTAAAGGTGGTTAAGAGCGCTCTCAAAATTTGGCTCCGCTAATTGCACTGTACAGCAAATTTGAACTTTTTTCTGTCCTTTAGATGAAACTATGTGATTCTGTATAAACAAAAGGTGCTTGATTCATATATCAAAACTAAAATGGTCCATCATGTACCGTTTTTGTAGGAGACCCACTTTTCATATTTATGCATATTGGTTACAGAGAAATGTAACAGAGGCTTGATTTGGTGGAAAACGATGAATTCCTGTTCTAAAGAGGATTGGGGGAGAGGGGTTAAAATTTAGTTTGCTTAAGGTTTTAAGGATGCTTAGTCTGTCGATGTCCAGAATGAATGTCTAAATAGCACCCTTTTAAATTTCGGAATGAATAGAATTTTATCTCAGAACACGACTCTAGTGCCCAAATTTCAAGATGAATAGAAATTCCTCACTACACACTTATCCAGCGTCCCCTTTGGATTTGTGCTGAGGATACGGATTCGCTTTGTCATCTCTCTTTCCTCGCTACGCCTTTGTGGAGTCAGCAAGAATAGAAGAGGACTGAGGGTAAATAATTAACAATTTGCTAATTTATTATTGATGGGAAAGAATTTTAAATTGGAATATATGAAGAGTAATGGAGGTACGTGAAACATACACAATTAAAAACTGACAGAGAATCGAATAGTAAATTAAGTGCTCGGTAAGGTCAAATGATGAAAGGAAAGCTAAATTAAACGGAAAGCGAATGCATCGGACGATGAGCTACGAATCGAGTACCCTGTCTTATTTTAAACTTGGGGCGAAGAACAGAAATTTCGGGATTATCCCTCAAGAATGACTATTAGCTAATGAAGCCGTGTTAGGCGCACCAATGTCATCTTCATAAAGAAGAGTACTGGTATAATAAGAAATTTAAAATATTCGACCGGAAAGAACCAGTATTATTAACAGCTTAAACTGATAAAATATTATGAATCGATTCAGTAAATCAATATGGAACTGATATCGAACTTTCTATTATGGATAAAACATAAAGTATAAAGTGTCTGTCATTGATATTTTTCAGTACCTATTTTCGTCATTTGGATTGACCTCCACTTATATACTTAAACAAAATAAAGGAATAAAGTAGTTTAATTAAAAATTAGTGTGCCTAATTTACGTATAATTCTTTTAACATTCAAAGAAGTACTTAGAGAAATGGGATTACATATTCTTGAACTCACGTTTAAAAGCATACATAAAATAGGATGTTACTGTAAGCAAAATAAAATTTCTTCGCGGATATAAATAGTGGAATGGACCCAAAATATTTTTAATTCTCATTTACTTAACCCATAAAGGAGATGAATGCCAATTAGGTAAATTTTAATCCTTAAATTCAGTATCACGGAGATTAATATGTAAAAATCCATTAAAGAAACAAACTGTTATGTTAAATACTTAAAAGATGAATATGAATATTTGATACCAAAAATATATTGCAAAAATCAAATTGATTTAGAAGCTGTGAAAATACTTTTGATAGATTTGAGCCATGGCGTTTACGTGCGTGTATATATATTATTGGTACTACGCTTGATTATTCTCAATATACAGGACCTGCAACTAGAATGCACTCCTGTTGAAAAGTATCTCAAGGGAGTTTACTTTAAAATTTAACTGTAAGATCACAAAAATGATTGCCTTAAATATCTTTACTGGTAACATGTGCGCTTTCAATCTCATCCACATGAAAACGCATCTATTTTGAACGATTCCAAACGTCGTAGCGTGTCAAGAAAAGGGAGGTCTTGTACACTGTTTTGTAATTCTTTTACTTATGTGTTTGGAATTCTCTGAGCTCGGGCAAGGCTCACCAAGATGTTTTTAAACCTAAGCAGAAAGGTCACCACCTCCTCTAATATGAAATCATACAGAGATGTAAATGGATAAACCGTTACTCATCGTTGCGCATCACCTTTCCAAAGAGACAGACGAGTCGTGGGAGAAATATAGCTATCATTCCTAAAAGTGAGAGTGTCCAATTTGGTTATGGGTGGACCATAGTGGATCAATTCACTAACAACAGTGGGTTCAGAAGAAAAACATCTTGAGGCGATGAAACGGAAACTGTTTTAAGTACCTACGCTCGTACACGCTGCGTGTGGGAACAGTGGGAGATTCATACAGGGTGGATGGAAAAAAACGATAACGATGTGAGAAACCTACTCGGTCTGACGACGGCCTTCAGGATTCAGTCCCACGTCTGAAGGTTGTCAAAACGGGGAAGTGCGAGGGGGTAATTAGATGCGAACGCCATTCTGGCCCACGCAAGACTGCGAAATTACGGTATATGCGAAGTAGAAACATCTGTTTCGGTTTTGAATACATTATGAAAGTCAGGATCGTGAAAGTGAATTTCACTCTCGGAGCTGCAGAGCATGTACTTGTCTGCTGTTTTGAAAAAAAAAAAAAATAATAAATTGTTCAACCTCGGTTATGTGCAAAGAATCTCTAAAAACGGATGTAGATGTTTAAGATATAAACTTGTGACATATTATTTCCAAAAAATATTAATTGCATTAAAACTATATCACGTCATGGAATATTACGTCCAAAGGTAAATGTCATATGAAAAACTAGCTGAATACCCGTGCTTCGCTACGGAGTACATTCAAATTAAATACAACGGTGAATGTATGCAATTAATGCCAAATATATTTGTATATATATATATATATATATATATATATAAAATCGTAACGGATATTTTTATAAACAAAATAATGTAGAAGAAAATATTCAAATTAAATCTAATAGAACATACTAAAGAGTATAGTACAGTTAATATAGTACAGTTTGAGGAACATTTCTTTTACTGTATTTTAATTTTTTTTTTGATAATGTCCAATCGTCTGCCGCATTAGAAAGAAAAAAGAAAAAAAAATATTTTTTTTGTCTTGTTATGCGCATGACGCAAAATTAGTTTAAAGTATCACAAAAAGAAAAGAAACCGCGTGATCAGCATTTAATGAATTAAATTCTAAAAATTAATCTTCAAAAATTCACCAAAAATCAGAAAATGGAGGTAAAGATTCGAAAAAGATTTCATTTTAAAGGAATTTTTATGATCTTTCTTGTGATATAAATTTTATAACCCCCAGATTATTATTTTAAATGCAAATTTTAAAAATAGTTACAAAAACAGCTTAAATTTGATTTTAAAAAATCTAAGAAGAATTTTTCAAAAATCTTTCTTATTGCACCTCCTACACTATAAGAAGAATCGCCTTTAGGTCCATCGGTTTGATATGTGCTTATCTGTCAGTCAGTGAGCCAGTTACGAAGCTGTTATATATATATATATATATATATATATATATATATATCTTCATTTGCTAGATATGCATAAGAGATGAATAAAGAATTGCATAAAATAATCACAACTTAATTTTACTACACTTAACTTCAAAGGAACAACAGGAAAGAGATATATTAATGTATCCCTCATCTGAATTTGTAATATTGAAAATTATTTTTTCAGATTTCGTATAATTGAAGCATTCGTGAGATGCATAAAAAAATGCTTAAAAGAATCAGAATTTCATTTAGCTGCTCTTAACTACAAAGGAACAGAAGAAAGAGAAGCACATACAATCCTCATCGGGATTTGTAATATTGAAACTCCTTTTTCAATTTTGTATTATGTATGGAATTCAAGTTTGTATTATGTTTTCTATTATGTATGGAATAAAACTTGGCATGGAATTATGCAATAACATGCTTATTTCTTTTTTTTTACATTCAAAAATATACAACAAGATGTCAGATTTCATTGCAAATAATAGGAAAAAAAATTATATAAAATGTAATTTTAAAGATATTTAAAAAATCCGTGCAAAGTTTTACGTAGAAGATTTAGATACATTTTCTAAAAAAATTGGAGCAAAAATATTAATATTTGAAAAAGTTATAAGAATTTTTAAAAACTGAAAAAAATTTAAAAATTAAAATTTTAATTAAATTTGCTGTTAAAATAAATTTTTCTTTTCAGAACATGTTCTAAATTGACTGCTAAAATGCTATACAACTACAATGTTTGTTGAAATACTTAAAATAAATTTTTTTTTGAAAGGATACCGTGTCCCCTTAAAGGATCTGGGAGAATTGAGAGTATTTACTTAACATCAGGATGGGAAAAGAAAATAATGTACCCTCTAAGATCCAAAAGCATAGCTTACATTGTGAGTCATAGATTTATCTAAACAGAGATTGGTCATAGACTCTTCTCCATCAATATGATCTTGCATATTGTATAATTAAAATAATAACAAAATTGGATAAAATTATATATAATAAATATTGAAAAAGGTAAAAAGGGAAAGTTTCAAATGAAAGATAAATTAATATTTGCACCAAATCATTTCAATAAAAGCTATAATGTATTCCATTAATACAATGATTTACATTTTGGTTTAGTTTATTTTAATACCGAAATTGCAACACAAAAGATAATGTTTAAATCGTGCAATTAGGATCATCCTATAAGAACTGGTATATTAAG
This sequence comes from Dolomedes plantarius, assembly GCA_907164885.2. Taxonomy (NCBI): domain Eukaryota; kingdom Metazoa; phylum Arthropoda; class Arachnida; order Araneae; family Dolomedidae; genus Dolomedes; species Dolomedes plantarius. Next base: position 128,963,279 of record OU015496.1, read on the forward strand.
TGTTTCTTGGTATTAAACCATCAATGTTTTCTTGAAATGCAGCTTTCCTGCTTTTTTTTTAGCTCTTTCCCACAGCAATTATATTCTTCTCAGAAGATATCCGGACCAGAAACATAATCTGGCATTATTCCATGTAGATACGATGATTTATATCGGATTCGTATTCACTTCTAGACAAGAAAAATAAAATGTCTTAATCACTTGAATTCAAGAATAGAAGAGAATCCTAAAGCCCTTTTAAAGCAACTGTTTTAGAAAATAAGATTCAAAAAGACAATTTACTTTGCAGATAATTTTTGCTCTAAGGAAACTTAAAATCCGCCCACAATTTCATTAAAATATTTAGATACAGAAGGTTTAAAAGTTTGATTTCTGTATAATTTTTCATAGAACGATTAGCGTTTACTGTTTTATCAATTTTTTTTAAAATTATGTAAATTTAAAAAAATTTCAGGAGTCTGTTCGATATCATGGATAGGAGCTTAAACATCGCGCTGGAGCAAATGACATGTATCTCCTTTGATCGTCTCTTATCTGACAGGACTGGAAAGGGAATGAAACATCCAGTTTCGCATTTTGGGATTCAGATACGGAATTGGGATTTTCAAAAGAGCCTGCGAAACAGACAGAAAGGCTGATGAAATCTAGTTTTATGTCATGCTTTGTGGAAAAGAAAAATGATTTGTACGCAGTGGGATGATGGAAATCATATAGCTGTTTGCTTGTTTTATCTCCCTGGTAGAGCTGGATGGAAAACTGACCTTCTTGTTGTATGCTTATTATGCGCAGGATCAATTCCACTGCATAGCATTCGGACGTATTATAAATACGATTTAATTTTGATGAATTTATGATATTAAGCTAAAGATATAGATTTTGAAGCGCATACGCTTGTGACATCAACAAGCTCATGCTCCGTTTTATTTTCCCCTCGAAATTTTTCTGTAAATACCGGTTTAGGTTCATCTTTGAGTGAACTATTTTCGCTGTACTTCGAGCGTATAACGTCACCTGCTGTCGGTGTATTAATTCTCACGTTTTGAAAAAAGATGAATCCAAAGTTTTGAGAATGCAACCGGTGGCTTTGAGCCAGAGTCTAATCGGTTCAATCGATTTCAAATGATTTTTTAATCCTATTTTCGGCTTTGTGATGCGGTGTTGTAACGTACGTGGCATAAAATAAAGCCGCATTTTACCGAGAGCTTTATTTCAGACAACCTGGTTTGGCCCATTTGTGGAATTTCTCCAAGTTGACAATATGGTGACCAAATGCAGTCGCCTTTCCTTTTTGGGTAACGGGAAAAGTCTCTTTCAATATTGGTAATTTTTAATTCGTCTTCTTTAGTTGTCAGTTGATCGTCGTATGGGTATAAGAATTTTTGATTATTTTGTCACTTTCATATCTGTCCCACACGTAGTTTTCGTGCTTCTCCTTTTCATTCTGTACCTGGTATTTTCCCTGCGGATTAATCAGTCCCGAGGTTGACCAGCATTTTCACGAAGATAAGGGTGAATCTTTCAAATTAGAATTTTTTTTACTTCCTTTTTTTTAAATGGTGTTTTAGTGTTAGCGAGAATGTCGCTGAAAATATACTTATTTCAATAGTCATTAATGCAATAGTCTACAAACTACAGATAGTAAACCCCCACCACAAAAATATTCAGGTAGGAGCTTTCTATCTTTTTTATCCTTTTTTTGTTTTTTTAATTCCCATTTAATAAACCTTTGAAGCCCGGTTGCATAGTGGTTAAAAGCGTCAAGCTGCCATCCCACAGGTCCAGGATTCGACCCTGCGACTGGGCAAGGTCGACTCAGCCATTCATCCCTTCAGTGGGTCGATAAAATGAGGACCAAGCATGCTTGGGAACTAAACTCTGGGGTCCCACGTCAGGTTGACCACCTGACTGAGACATATGCTGTATGGCACCCCAAGCCCACGGTCAAGAAAGCGGAGATAGGTACTGCCGGCCCTGGTCCACTTCGGACTGTTGCGCCGTGAGTTTAGTTTAATAAACCTTTACAAGGTTTACACCAATTATATGAAGATATGGGTGAGCTTGTCATAATAACTCTAATTTTTTGCTGTTGTGGTTGTTATTATTGTTGTTTTTGTACTCGAGCGTTAGCAAGAACCACATACAAAGGCTACGAATCTCAACGGTATATATGTTTCATATTATTCACGACTAGGTTTCAGGTCTGCAGTGATGCTCCAGCATGTTCATTCTAAGATCGATCAAGCGGTGGGATTTTTTGAAAATTCAGTTATAAGTTCCCTTTTATTTACCTTCGTCGATACATACACTGCTCTACATTAGTATGTAAATATTCATACGTGACATGCGATTTTTTTTAAACGTGATCTAGTTTCCTGAAAGATTTTTTAACATTATTTATCATTTAGGATTTCATTTGTTGCTATTAAAGACAATAAAAAATTTCTCAACTTAATTTGGGATATTTCAGAATACGAATGAAATCGAAGAGCTATTCATCTTTAAATTGCAAACTCAAAAATAAGGAAATAATCAGGAAAAGGAAACGTCCTTCCCTCCTTTTCTATGCAAGCATGAATAACATTTCTAAATAAAAAACCAAGGATTTCTTGTTATCGTTGGATAATAGTAACCGTAAAGCTATTCCCATGATGAGGCCATTATCCCATCTTAGGAACAGTTTTTGAGAAGTAGTTCCTAAGAGAAGAGATGTAACTTTCTGTGTTTTGGATAGAGAGCAATATACCCTTCATTAACTGCCCGCTTTATGCTAAATGCAGAAATACTCTATTATTCACACCGAGAAAGAAATTTCTCAGGAATTTTTATCGCTTCCCTCTCCCTCCGATGATGTTTCTACGAAGTTCAACGGCGTGATTTGCAAATTTGACTTTCGACCCTGAAACCTTTTCCAATGACACCAACAAGAACAACAAATCGTATCTGATAAATAAAACGGGCAATGTAGAACAATGGTAGAACAGTCGTAAACAAGAATACAGAAAGGATATACGGCAAAGTAATCACAGGCTAGCTTCTGGCGAGCTACGTAGCGAAAGAAATAGCTCAGCAATTGAGGAACGCATGCGTCTATTGAGGTTTACGCCCGTATTGCAGAGCATTTCTAAAGGTCGCGTCACGATTCACGATGCGCTCGAACAGGGAAAATAATGTTTCGATTCAAACACCATTTGGAGAATGGCTAACTGGATTCACCATCACGAATTCGAACAAAGTCTTTGTAAAATCTATCACAAGGAACTTGAAAGCGTGCTCCTGACGCTCAACTCATATGTTTTTTCCGGAAAAAATCTCTGCAAATAGGCATGGAACATATTTTACAAATATTCATGAACATCTATAACTTACTCGGGGGTAGTTTAGCAGACAACGAGAAAGCCGGACTTTTAACTTGAAACTGTATTAGTTGTGAAGTTTGAAAAATCCCCAAAAATATTCCCCAAAGCATTTTTCATTTCCCCCGTTTTAACTCCATCTGTAAGGCTGGAACTATTCACGAATCTAAATATTGTATAACTTATGAGAATTGGAGAACAGCAAAAACAAAAATGCAGGACGCCTATTTACTTGAAATTGCGTACGCGCGTCAAGAAATAAAATATAGCGATTGTCAATTTGCCCACCGTTTGTGTAATGATATTAATGTATCCATATCAAGATATGTATCAACTGTAGATGGATGCTCGTACCGCATTGGTGTAACAAAATTTGATACTCTGTGACGACATGGCCGGACGATTTGAGCCGGTCATTTGCCGGAACAAAGATATATGTCTTCGGGATACAGATATACTCGCATAATAGTATAGACATTTCCCGTGGATGACTTCGAAAGACAACATGAATCAAAGGCAAAAGTGTAACAGATGAAAGAAAAATGATATGGGGAAAAGATGCTGTTGCGCAACGTTGCAAACAAAGATTCGCACAGACATTCTCGACTTGTGTGCGATATATGGATTATGTATACGATATATACTCGTACAGTCAATAAATTCGGGGACTTTATTTACTACAACAACGAATACATTTACAAAGTCTTCTGAACACAATCACCTTCAAAATAATGTCCTTCCGCAACTATACACTTCTGCCAGCGTTGATACAGCTTCTGGAAACAGTCCTGGAAACCGTTGCGTGAGAGCTGTCGTAAAGCGGTTGTCGCTGTTGCCATCACTTCTTCGGCATTTGCAAACCGCTTGCCCTTGATGCGATCTTTCAGTTTCGGGAAAAGGTAGAAATCGCAAGGAGCGAGGTCTTGGGAATACAGGGGATGTGGTAGAACTGTGGTGCCGTGTTTAGCAAGGGCTTGTTGCACCATCAGGGATCGGTGCGTCGGGACATTGTCATGCAACAACATCCACATGTTGGATTTCCAAACGTGTGGACGTTTACTACGAATTGCCTCCCGGAAACGACGAATCTGTACATACCATTTGTTGACGATGTTACGTTATGTTTGGTGCAGCTTGTCCTTTCTGGACCTTGCGCCAATAAACTTCAACCAACCAAACAACTACTGCTCCTACCCGTTGGATGTCCGCCTCCGTTTGTGGGGTCACTGGCCACCCACTTCGCGGATCATCTGCAACAGCGTCTCTCCCATTTTTAAACAAGCTTTTCCATTTGAAAACTTTCGATCTGCACATAGCTTCGTCTCGATATGCCTTTTGCAGTAACCGTAACGATTCTGCAGTGGTTTTTCCTAATTTGCAGAAGAATTTAATGTTGGAACGTTGCTCCAAAAAGGACATTTTGCTACATCGACATCATAGGCTGACAGTCTGCAGCCAAATGGTGAGCTGCGCACCTTAGCATTTGTGCAAAGCGTCATGTGACGGCTCACGCGTACGCAGATAACCAGACTTGCAAACTACATCGTTATTTCGGTTCCCCCACACGCCGGGCATGAGGGGGGAGGGTAGTCCCCGAACTTATTGACTATACGAGTATAACGGAGGCAATTAAATAAAGCAAATACAGTAGCTTCCTAAGAATCCAACAAATTGAAAATTCTCAATTTATGAACTCAATATCGATGTATCAAAAGTTTATTCCCAAATACTTTTCAAACTTTCTCTTCAAACGCTTAACAGATAATTATTTAGAGGGCTATTTAAAAGTCAGTTGTCATTCTGTTACTAGTAATTCTTATAGAAAAGTCGAGAAAGTACTGCTCATATAACTGCTAAAACTAAGTAGCATTATCTCTACGAAAAATGGAGACTTTAGGATAAGTAGATCTTCCTCAAGTAAAGATTAAAACTGCTTCTTTTCTGAAACAATGAGAAGATAAAACAATTCTGAAATTGAAAATAAAATTGATTTCTATCAAATGCGTATAAAGATGTTGCATGAAAATGTCAAATTTGCTTAAGGCTGCTGTGTACTAACCCTATGGGATTAGCTCACCTCAATGTCAACCTACGGATTAAAATGTGTCTACTATTTACAACTACAAATATGCTGATAATAAAATAAAAATGGTCAGATACTTTACTGAACCCTGATTCAGGGTGTATTTTTATTAATTTCGTCCACAAAGGAAATTATGAGCGATGAATACCAGATACCAGATACCTCTGTACCAGATTTTTTCCCTGAATAATTTGAATTTAAAAATATTATTTGCATTTTTTAAGAAACGAAAAATGCCCCAAAGTGTAACATTTCTTTCTCTATTATGGAGTACAAAAAGAAAATCTTTAAATCCAAGTCGGCAATCTTTAGACACATTTTCTCCATAGGTTAACATTGAGATGAGCGAATCCAATAGGGTCAGTAGACAGCAGCCTTAAGTCCGCTCGTAAAGAAAATAGTTCTCAAAAAATGTAAAAATCTTAGCTTTCATACGTGCAACACTTACTCTATTTACTGATAAATGAAAACTTGCATGGTAACAGAATGAATTTCGGGTTGTGAGCATGAAATACTAGTGTATATATATATATATATATATATATATATATATATATATATATATATATATATATATATATATATATATGTATGTATGTATATATACATATATATATATATATATATATATATATATATATATATATATACATATATATATATATACATACATACATATACATACATATATATATATATATATATATATATATATATATATATATATATATATATATATATATATATACATATACATATATATATATATATATATATATATATATATATATATATATATATATATATATATATATATATATATATATATATATAAATCCTGAACTACTCAAGACATAACAGGAAAACACAAAAGTTAAGATCTGATCAATATTGAATTAAAATATTAAAACGGATTCGAAATTAAGTAGATTTCTTTCAGATTTAAAGATAAAAAGTCAGATTTTTCGCAATGCAATCAGCGTATTGGGAAAAAATAAAGAAAAAAGTAATTTTTAAATCGTTCTTCAGTCATAGTTAGGTACACTTTCCTTCGTCATACTGGATGGAGTTTTATAACATCACCGGAGCACAAATCCTCAAAATTATCAATTGCATCACTAGCTTATATAATCACATTAGGAGATTAAAAGGTTAAACAATTTCTCGAAGCTCGCTTTCGTACGGCTATTACTCCTAAATAGTAATTTGTTCGTATTGTTAGGCTGCTGCAGATTATACTCATCGATATAAGTGTATCCCGCTAGAAATGCTTTGCGGAAATATAGTCAAGGAGGATGAAATAAGAAGACTTAATGAAAAAAGATGAAGGAGGAGGAGAAAGAAAAACGCTATCACAAGCGGTCGATACGGATGGATTAACTTCCGGGACATAGAGAATTACATATTTTTATTTTTGTTTTTTTTCTTAATTAAGAGCCTGTTTTTCTGTGGGATTATGCTGAGGGAGAAAAAAGGTCTGTTTAGGTCCTTTTACTCGATTGGTGCTTTAAACTGTGATACATGTACAAGATAAAGAAGGAGAAAACGAAACCTAGACAACTGGTTAAGCACGTTTCAATGAAAGGTTTTTTTCTTTTACTAATTTTTTATCCGGAGAGAATGTTTACAGTTATCAGGCATTACCTCAGTTCCTCATGTACGAAAAGTAATTTTGAATGGTTTTTAATTCCTCAGAATAAAAGGTCTGTTCAAGGCATTTAATTTAAAATGAGACATTTTTGGTGAGAGGAATATTTTTAAGACGTCACGGATTTGGTGCCACTGAAATATTCTAAAAGAATGTTAGTTATTCATGAAACACACAAGATTTCAGTGAAAATTCATACTAATTTTTTTTTTTATATTCAAAAAGAATCTCAAGATTTGAGTATTCAAATCAAATTTCAATACAACGTCAGGGAATTCGAGGTGCCCGTAAAAAATTTTTAACCCTTCAGCGGGCGCGCCAATTTTTGGTACACCAGCAGGCGCGTTGTATAAAGTGCAACGTCTCTTTCAACCTTGATTATTCCTTTTGTAATAAACTTTCTTTTTTCAAATTGGAAATATTAATTCTGCGTTTTATGACAAGACATAAAATGTTGATAATATTGAGATATCTATATATATAATACGCGTAGGTATGCGGCACAAAAATCGACGATATTTCTACAATCCGAATGGCAACGGCTGCAACTACCGGATGTAAACATTAGCGGCTGTCCGCGTGTGGCTCGACGATACCACGTAATTTGGTACAATTTAATTGCTGTATTTTACTCATGAATAATTTTAATTTATACACGAAATAATTTTAATTTATTCTTTTAATATGATTAAGTGGAGATATCTGAATTGCGAACAATAATACATACAGAGAGAAATGTAATATATACTATATTTTAGTATTTGCTGAATTTTCACTTTCATTTTATAAGTGAAAATTTTCCCCAACAATTTCTTATTTGATGTAATGATAAAGTGTAGATATATTAGTTTTGAAAAATAGTTCATACAGTGAGAGATATAATTTTTAAAATCATTGGTGTTGGGTTTCTCAGACTTATCTTTAACTCTGTTCTGAAGTAATGGAAATTCACATTTTTTAATCATGATGTTTTAGAATCAGCGTTATAGTGAATTTATCAATGATTATAAATTTTTTGTCTGAGTTTTCACTACCCCTTAACAACGTATATTTATTATGACAGGTAATGGTAACATTCCTTACATATGTTACTTTCAATTGAGTTGTTTTGCAAACGAAAATATAAATCTAAAAGCGACCATGCTGGTCGCGCAGCGGCTAGTATTTATAATTAAAGGCCAAAGAATGCAGATACAATCGCCTTATTTCAAAACTGTCTGGTTTAATGCATCTAAGGACAACTCGCGAATCGATTCCTATTATGTTCAAAAACTTAAAAAACGACGAGATTGCCCATCTTCGTGATATGCGGAATACTGTGTAATACCGTGCACATTTGATTTACTACATCAACTCATAATTTTGTCGTATTGCAATCCAGTATAATAGGTTTACCACGGTTCAATCACGATTAACAATGAATGGAAAGGAATACAAGGGTCAGAAAATTGGACCTGCATTAGAAAGCGTGTAGCTATAAATAAGAAACTGCTTAGAACATTCAAACCTTACTTGTAAAAACACACCATTCAAAATTACGAGAATGTTGCACTTTATACATGGGCGCGCCCGCTGAAGGGTTAATAATGCTTAATAACATAAATCATGAAATAAATTTAAACCTAGATGAGTTCGCACATCAAAAAGTTTTTAATTAAAATTCGCATTAAATATTTTTGGACATATTTGAAGTTATAAAAATTTAACTCAAATATCAAAGATTATGGCCCAAATATGACCAGTTTTATCTGAGTTTCTAAATTACAATCCTATCATAAATTTAATCTGAAAACTGTACATGCATATTATAGGGATACCTAAGTGTGTTAACAATGGGTTAGGGAGTAGCTGAGATATACTAAAATGACATTATAATTGAAATTAATCTAAAGCAACATAGTTTTCAGTATGCGATATGTATGGTGTCAGATCACCTTAAGCTAACTTCTTAAACTTCTTCACAAAGTCTGACTTTGTGACTGACTGCACTTAAAAGCTAGATCGCAACCTTTTAAGGGGATGGTGGACTTTCAAATTACCAAAAATCGAACAATAATTGGAGTTGTTTTTTTTTTTTTGGGGGGGGGGGAGGTGTATTAATATTTTAAATATATGTAAATATTGGAATAAATGCATTTAAAATATGTAATGAAAAGTAAAATGAGAACATAGTGGCTTTAGAAAAGTAAATATTAAGGGGACTCACTACCCTTAAATCTTTAAAACATTCGATCTTTTGAAAAAATATATGTTAAAGCCTCATCATTTGTGAACAAAATAGAGCAAACCGCATAAAAATATTCCACTTAGTTCCGGAGATATTAAATATTATTCTAAATATTTAATTACTGATCAAGTTTCTCTCTATTCTAAAAGAAAGTAACTGCCGCTGCAGCAGCCGCCGCCGCCGCCGCTGTCAAAAGCTTGTCACGCTATCTCCTCCGAAACCGCTGGGGGTATGGGGTCGAGACCGATACCAATCGATGCAGAACAATGTGGGGAAGAAAGTAAGACATGTCTCATATTCGTCGGACTTTAAGTTTTTTTTTTATTTTATGTTTTGTGGGAAAATATTGACTTTTTCATGTTCAGATTACGATAACTCGCCAAAAAAGGATCGTAGAATTTTTTTTTTTTACTATCTAAGACTAAAGACATTTCTCCTTTAAACAAGACCTCATTTGTTTAAAAATAATTTAAAACAGACTGATATTTTTATTAAAACTGAAAACCCACTTTTTGGAAAAATTTATGCGTTTCGAGATATATAAATTCGATGCTCTCAGACTTATTATGTTACAAAGAAAATATTTATATCAACTGGAAGATGAAAGCTTTCTCATTCATATAAACTTCATTTCAAGTCTCTATCTTAAAATTTCGATTTTTAATTGAATTTTAAAGAAATACTTCAAAAAAATCTTCTCATTCGCTTCCTTTGCAAAAGGACATGAAAGAAGATCCGATTTTTCCCCCATACGGGCTTCATCCATTTTGCCGGGAGGGGGGGGGGGAAGCTTCAACTGTAAACAACTATTGAGTCATTCATTCACTTGATTCACCAGAGGAGCGAGCGTAGCGAGCCTAGGGGCGAAGCCCCTAGTCTATATATATAAAACGCGTAGGTATGCGGCACAAAAATCGACGATATTTCTACAATCCGAATGGCAACGGCTGCAACTACCGGATGTAAACATTAACGGCTGTCCGCGTGTGGCTCGACGATAGCACGTAATTTGGTACAATTTAATTGCTGTATTTTACTCATGAATAATTTTAATTTATACACGAAATAATTTTAATTTATTCATTTAATATGATTAAGTGGAGATATCTGAATTGCGAACAATAATACATACAGAGAGAAATGTAATTAGTATTTTCTGAATTTTCACTCCATTTTATAAGTGAAAATTTTCCTCAACAATTTCTTATTTGATGTAGTGATAAAGTGTAGATATCTTAGTTTTGAAAAATAGTACATACAGTGAGAGATATAATTTTTAAAATCATTGGTGTTGTGTTTCTCAGACTTATCTTTAACTCTGTTCTGAAGTAATGGAAATTCACATTTTTTAATCATGATGTTTTAGAATCAGCCTTATAGTGAATTTATCAATGATTATAAATTTTTTGTCTGAGTTTTCACTACCCCTTAACAACGTATATTTATGATGACAGGTAATGGTAACATTCCTTCATTTGTTACTTTCAATTGAGTTGTTTCGAAAAGAAAATATAAATCTTAAAAGCGACCATGCTGGTCGCGCAGCGGCTAGTATGGTAAGAAAAATTTTACACTCATTTTGCTTAAAATGTAATTTTGCATCATTCCGCAACTGATATCTCAAAAACTATGTAACATAATTCCATGAAATTTTTATCACTGCATAATTATGTTATTTTATTGCGTCTGAACTAGAAATATTGCAATCACTGCGTATTTTGTTATTTTTCTGGGGTAAATTAATGCAAAAATTTAAGGAAATTTTAAGTATATTTTGAGCAGTTTTGAAAAAATTGAAAAAATATTTTATTACTGAATGTTTTATGTTCAATTGTATTTTGAATTATTTATTTTAAATATAAAACAGGAATTATACATTTAAGTGTAAAATTAATTTCATAGTTCTGCGCGCAAGCCAGTACTCAATAAAAATGCTTAAAAAAACAAGGTATATCTAAAGCATTTTAAAAAAAAAATTATTTAAAATTATTTTGAGAGTTAAAAATTTGTTTATTAAAATAAATATATCAATTTATCATATACATAAAATTTGGAAAAATTGGGAGTAAATTGAAATAGTTACAAAGAGTCAAAAAGTATGAAAATATGCCTTATTTCCTCGACTAAAGAGTCGTGTGTCCCCTTAAAGGTAGGTAAAAAAGTATCTTTTAAAATGCTTTTTATCAAAATGAGTAATTTCCAGATTTGCAAGTCTTTGCAAGTCCTTGCTCACAATTTTTGACAAAATTTTATAAAATTTATAATAAAGACTCATACATTAAAAAAAGTTATGTATCCATTTCAGGTTTCGACATCATTCAGATTATTAAAGTTTAACTTAAGTGTAGAAAAGTTAAAAAATTTCACGAAAATTCAGAGTGAATAGTTGATTAGTTGATTTAAAGCATAAAAAATTTTCTAAAAATCAACTATTCAACGAAATTGCTCCCAAAAAATAGATAACTTTATTTAAAATTTACTTATAAGCACTATAAATGTAAAATTAAGGGGGGAAGTTAAAAATTCGATCGCAAGGAGCATTTTAAAAACATAATAAAAATTTCAATTTTTAAAATATAATTTTTTTTAAAGAAAATATTTATAAAATTTTATAAGGTGTTTGATATAGTTATACTTTAATGAATATATGTGCAAAATTGCATATCTCTGAGGTAAAAATTTCGAAAATTGCTTTTTAATGTCCACCATCCCCTTAAACCGTCAATCATTTAAAGTCTAAGAAGGAATTCTGCCACAGTGTGGTCTGATTGTTCTTTGTGGCCACTTTTAGGGAAGTTATTAATTTACATAAATTGCGTTTTAAAATGATGTCGGTTGGATGAAAAAATTTCATTACTAGAGAAGGAAGCATTAAAGTTTATCAAACAAATTATGATACTTATCATAAATATATATCTAAAGATACCAGTGTAGTATAGTCATGATAGTGACGAAGTATTATGGATAAGATTTGCAATTCTAACGACATTCCGACGTTTGAACTTTTTAAACTCTGAACTATTATTTATGACCGATAAAATAAATCGCGGAACAAATATTTATTGTAGTAATAAAAGAGATGAACTTGTATGTAGTAATAAAAGAATTTAGGCAATTTTGAAAACTCAATAAAAAATGCAAATTTCAAAATTGCGGTTCGAGATTTTATATATGCACCAGCGTGTTACTAGTTAAAATCATTTTTTCCAATTCCTCTGTTAAACAGGGCACAAGGTATTGCCATATTACCTTTTTTATTAGAAATTTGGGTGAAATTCAAAGAGGTAGAAATTCAGATCTGTCAAAGTGATAGTAATATCATCTTAATGATTAAAAACACATAATATGCACACAAGACGAAAAATAATCCTCTGCTATTGCTTATTACAATCTACCCTTATCACGTAGAATCTGATTCATTAGTTGTTTTTAAAGAATTTTGTTACAATAACTATCCATTTAGTCTCACTAATTTTGAGGTTTTTGCCACCTAATAATCGCAAGTCAGGCGATGGCCGAATGTCTAAGGCCCTAGCATTTGGTCCAGGTCCTAGGGGCTCAAGTCTCACTGTTATCATGGATGTTTCTAGCCCTTCGGATTCGGTTTTAAGAAGTTGGTACTGGTTTAATTAACCCTCATATCAAGGCCGAGGTAGCCTAGTAGTACCGCGTTGGGTTACAGACGGGGGGTGCTCGTTTCATATCCCGACGATGCCATTAAATAAATGCCTTCGTGTTTAGGCCGAGTATGGGCACGTTATATCTGTACACTGGAAAGTCCTTTTATGACGTCAGAGAGGTGGAAGATGGTACGAGCTCACCAGATGTCGCCTCTGGGGTCGCTCGATTTAAATTGTGGTGGAAACCTATTCACCGGCATGGATTCAATCCAAGTAGGCCTTAGTTGCTATACCGGGCCCTGTCTGGTACATTGGAATTAACCCTCGCATAGCAAACGGTGACTGTAGCGATCTTAACTAACCAACCTAATAATGATAAATAAATACTTCCTTGTCTCCTCGTCTACGAATGCTGCAATATCCGCATATGACAACCATTTAATTTTTGTTGTATAAAATTTTCTGTATTTATATAACAAGGATTAATTCTGTAAACCATTTTCATTAGTGATTAATACTTTCTTTAATTCATCAAATTTAATTTTGCGCAATCCAAGTACAGTTCTGTCACTTCAATTTCTCAATCAAATAAATATGTTCTTTAGAAGTTAGTTAAGAATCGTTAATAAAATTCAATTCAGATTGCTTAATCGTTTGTTTATTACCTTTACGTTCGTTGAAACCAGAACTCTTTTGAGGACCAGGTCAATGCTTTCCCAAAAAATAAACAACTTTGAATTGGTTTTCGCAATCCTTAAAAAATTATTACCTTAACTCATTTATTGTCTGGAAGCATCTTAAATAATTTTCTAAGCATTTGAAAAGCGTAATTTCTATTTTAAACTCATTTAGAAATATCCATCTTCTAAATTTAATCCTTTTGGAATAGTCAAATGAGATTATATTTTCAATTCCTGAATAATTTATTTCCATGTAATTTACTTTCCTTTCAAAGGTTATGTAGATAGTTACAGGAATGTCCTCCCACTCATGATTGAGGAAAACATTGCAATTTTTCAAATTATATTTTAACATTTTCTCAATGCAGTTTGCATTATTTTAAATGATTTTTATTGTTCTTAAGCTCCTAAACCCTTGCAGTGGGCACAACGGTGACTACTTCCAAATATTGTGCCTACGCTGGTCAATCAACCTCTCGATGGAGCAATAACCTACAGTGAAGGTGGCTCGACTCCACACCTTAGTCAACAGCGCCTACCCGATATTTTTTTTTTCAATTCGGTAAATCTCAAAGCTATGGATAAGAATACATCATCCAATAGGTGTGGGTGAATGACCTTTTGATTCATTTATGGGATTTCGGAGTAGTTAAAATATTCTGAATCAGTGAAAGCGTGTAAGAAATTGATATCACTTTTCTTGGTCTGATACAGCTAGTCTCTTTTGTCTTTCGAAATATAACCGGATGCCATGCAATTATGTCATATCTTGTAACTTTTATTTACCATTCCACTTTCTCTCTGCAGTAATAATATCTCCTCTCTAAAACGAAAATTTGAAAATTCCCTCCCACTGTTTTACTAATAAGGAATATTTCTCATGTCCTAATAATCATTTTGGTATCTTTTTTTATCCCGTCATTCATTTTTAAATTCTTTTTTTTTTTAAGGTAGTATTACGTTCCTCCATAACGGTCCTGCGGAAAGGAAAATTTCAGACGCTAAAACCGTCCGTCCATCCGTCCTTGCGAGTTATAATTTTGGCAGTGCGCCAAACCCAGTCAATCGCTTGGACAAGTTAAACAGAAAAGTACCAAGATGTGTCAAAATTTTGACATACCTATATGTATGTATATACATACGTACATATTTATAGATACATATATACATACAAAAGAGGTAAGCAACGATAAGTAATTCTACGTTAATATCCCGAGGTAGTTTCGTTAGAAGAGACTACCTGAATTTTTTTTCCTTTGGCTGTAAATGTCCCACAGAGGACACAAATGTTTGAAGCCATTCGAAATCGGTTTTAAATTGTAGGTTTTCGGTCAGTTCAGATTTGGCGTAACGAAAGCTGACCGCAGAGCTTCACTCCAAGCAACTAACCTTTCGCTGAACAAAACTTATGATTCATTTTGCTTTCTATTCGAATTCGGATTTTTTTTTCTTTAGCTGAAAACCAGATTTTTGAAATTAGGGTCTTACGCAAGTTGTAAGACATCTCTAATCCAATAATTTGAATCATTTCGTAAGCTTTAAATTACTTCATCCAAAAAGCTCTGTTGACAAGTTGCAGTGTTTAAGACAATTTCCTTCGTTACTTAATGCGTGTAATTCTTACGATATGAAAGGTATTGACAGATACAGATAATAGCTTTCCATTTATAATATAGGGTTTGTAGCTTATTGGAAGAAAGGTCAATACGATTCGATCAGTGGTTATATATTTTGTGTCAGTTGGATGTGATATTTATCAGGAAAGCCGCTACTCAATAGTTGAAAAACTTTTTCCTTCTTTTAATATATAATTAATTATCTCCAAACAAATATATTACTATGGATGCGTAGCAAAGGATAACCGCAGAGCTACACTCCAATGAACTAACCTTTCGCTACACAAACTTTATGATTTATTTTGCTTTCTATTGGATTTCGATTTTTTTTCTTTGACTGAAAACCAATTTGAAAATAGGAAGTTGACGACATCTCATCCAATAATTTGCATCATTTCATAAGCTTTAAATTTTTTCATCCCAATAGCTCTGTTGACAAGTTGCAATGTATATGAAAATTTGACGATGACGAATTGACGAAAATTCGAAATTGAATTCCTCATTGTGAATGTGCATCTACAAGTCTTTGCACGTTCTTAAGTAGATTGTGATGCATCGAAGAAAAAAATCGTACTAATAACAAATTAAGTAATAAAAATGCTACTTTTGAGTATTTTGTGTCGGCGTTTGTACTAGACAGAAAAAGCATTCTACATCCAGACAACATTTATCTTCACTTACTGCAATTTGCCCTTAAAATGTTTCTTTTGCTCATGCTTGATTTCTCATATTTTATTTCATATAAGAATAAATTTAGTTTCTTAAGGTCATAGATACGATATAATTTTTTTTCCTTGTGCTATTATATTAAATAATCTAAGTCTCACGAAATTCCGAAATCATAATTTAGACGCACCCACGAACAATAGCGAGAGATTTAATCGAATTTTAACATTTCAAAAGAACCGGCAAAATGTATATAAGCCACACAATTCTTTGTCAGTGATGTAAAAAAGGATTAAGTCTGTCAACAATAAAATCTCAAAGCACATACTTTCAGCCTCATTGAATAAAACCTTTAAACAACAGAGTAATCACTTTTACTTTCACTTTAATGTCAAGATTGAGATGTGTTCCACTACAACGATTGAGGAAGTATTCAAAATCAACAATTAGTTTGTCAGTCAAACGTGGATTATCTTAAAAAGAGGATAAATTCTAGGATTACAGCCTCTTTTGGTTGGGATAGGATTCGAGTGCCCGTGAGCAGGGAAATAAATGCTGTCGTAAGCTAGTAGTGATGATGTAAGGAATTTCTAAGCATTGGTGCTTACTTAGTGCATCCATTAACTATAGAGTGGAGAAATTAGTGAAAAAATACTTTTATAAAGTGAAGAAAAAAAATATTTTACGTCATCAAATATTTCGTTAAATTAACTATGTCGTATTTTAAAGAACAGTATTATGAAATTTCTGGGTGAATATGTTTTTAAAAAAAATCTAAATGGATTTGCTCTGAGAAAGAAAGCTGCCGTAAAAAATTTGTGTTTCAGGAACGTAACAAAAAAGTAGATTTCTTTGTGACCAATCAAAAGTGATTTGGGGCTCTAGTAGATTACACGCTAACTTTGTCGCTAATGATATGCATCTGCGTTGTTACCGTTCGCGTGAGCACACGCACAGGCTCGGAATTACATATGTGCATTCAGTTACTTACACGCTATCCTCGAAGACAATACTTTGAAACTTCGCCCTTGTTATGCAATAAAACACATACGAATAACATAATATATATATATATATATATATATATATATATATATATAAAAGAGCTTGTCTGTTTGTTTGTCCGCTATAGAATCATAGACTGTTTCACCCACCGGGACCAAATTCGGCACAGTTAATGTTTTGGACCCAAGAAACTTAAATCAGGAAAAACGAAATTTGGGGCGCAATTAGTTTTTTAAAAATTAATTTTTTAATGTTTTTTGTGCCCGATAGAGGTGCGTCTACCCCCTGTGGATTCCCCTCGACCAGCTGCGTTAAGAGGGGTGGTTTGAGGATGACGGAGGGGGGGGTCAAATTCGCGGACCCCCCCCCCCCCCCCCTCCGCGGGGGAAAGATGTGTTGGGAATGACCTTAAAATCAGACGAAGGTCCGTAGGCTCAAAGTTTCTTTCTTTCTTATTGTTTGTATATCATTTCAGTAGAAACGTGCTAAGCGCATTCTGTCTGGCCAGATGAACATGAAGAGCGGGAGTGCAGCCCAGTATTTTTTGATGGAATGCATGAAATATTTTATATCTATATATCTACCCGGGCAACGCCGGGCAATAATGCTAGTATATATATATATATATATATATATATATATATATATATATATATATATATATATATATGTATGTATATATATATATATATATATATATATATATATTATATATATATATACACACACACACACATATAAAGAGGGATAAATGCATGCATGCGTATATTAGTAAAAATAAGGAGTGATTCCATCGTTAAGACAGAAACTGAAAAACAAGTACTATTACAATCAAGGTCACAGAACATTAAAGGTAGCCCAAATAACTCCCCAAAATTCCCAAAGATTCCAATTTTCCATGCCGGGTATATTTTTAATGCTCCTGCTTAATTTTACAAAAGACGTCATAAAAATAGGAATGATAAAAGTCTCTCCTTTCTAAAAGCGAAAACCCATTATTTCTGTTTCCAAGTGTCGGGCACCATTTTAACGATCGTCTGCCAGGAACCGAAGTCTCCCGGAACCGGGGTTTCAAGTTTCGGGGCCTTGTTCTACCTACTCAACTATTACACCGAAGAGATGAGGCGTTACTTTCAATAACTTCCATCTCAAAGAATAATATATTTTGTAAGTTAAAATGATACCGAACTCATACAGACTTTTCTTCTCGACATTTTACATATCCTTATTAGTTTCTTAGTTCAAGTAAATAGGAAACAAAAATCTATAAAAGTGGAACTATCAACAGTTTTTTTTCTGCTTTAAGTATAAGCCACTCATGGGAAATGTTGATAATAGTATATCATTTGATTTTTGGGTCTACATTTTGCAGGTCTTAATCCAAAGGTGGAAATCATAAACCCCCATCTCTCTAAAACAGAGTACTTAAGACTACCATAACAATTAATTTCCGTGGAGGAATGAATAAATGTAGAGACAGCAAGGGATGTCTGCTAAATAAAGTATGTAAACATAACTTTTGTAATGTATATGTCTCCACACAGACGTTGGAGGAAGGTGAAAAAAAAGAAGACTAGACAGAGAAGATGCCTCGACAGCGAAATTCGGGGCTCTCATGGAACTAACACCCCGTTCCCCCCCCCCCCTAACACGGAAATTTTTTTTTCTGGCAACGCCACTGTATCTGTCTCTAAATAATACCTGACATAGGTCGTAACTTAAAAATATCCCCGATGTTCGCAGCAGTTCTATCTTTTCATTTTCAAAAAAATTATTTATGTGTTTCTTGAAATATTTTGACATGTATTCAACGTGAAAGTCCAAGTTTATTTGTCTGTAATTTAATATAAACCTAAAACGGCGCATAATACTACCATATTTGGAGGAATTATGTACTACCATATTCCTCCAAATGGAGGAATAATGTCCGAGTCGTAACGTAATAAAGCAAACTCCGTTGAAAGTGAGTACCCAAGTTTACCGGTATTTTAATTATAAATCATATATTTTATGCTAATTTTTTTCATTAAATTTAAATGAAAGATGGTCCGTATCAAACTTAAATTGCTGCCGTCTGTCAAAGTAAAAAGGAATATTTTATTTGGATCAAAACTATTTTATATAAAAAAAACGGTTATTTGGCTATGAGCGAAATTTCTTTTAAAGGAAAACATTCGATTATGATTGAAAGGTGCAAAATAAACCAAATATGTTATAGCCCTTTTGCATGGCACACAGGCGTTACCCCAGAGAAAAAATTACGGATAATTAATGTCAATTCTTGAATTATGAATGCCAAAAATACTTAGAAGTGTTCTATTCTATAATACTTAATAAGAAAACTTAGAATTGTTTATGATCTATGATTAGAGGCGACTTAAGCTGACGAAAGATCTAGTGAAGATATGAAAACTTGATTATTTTTTAATCACCGCTGAAGTTTGAAATGCTGATAGTTTTCTATTGAGACTTAGTATTTATATTTTTCATCATTTTAAATGGGATAAATACTGTATATTCCCTAGAGGGAGTTATCATCATATTTAATTTACGAAATATTAGTGCATTTGTTTCGATACGGGTTAAAACTTTTTAAAAAAGAGTTTTCTCAGATAATGTTAAATGAAAATTTTCTAAAAACTTTAACAAAATGTCATCCTATAATGCTGTTTTCAAGAAACATTAATTTTAAAATATTTTAATCCGAAAGCATATGAATTCTATAATAAAAAGGGATAAAAAGAAAAAGCATTGAAAATTACTTTACATAGCTGCAACCTCAAAAACTAACAACAGCAATTTTTTGTTTTCTTATTTAAACAACAATTGAATTGATTGCATTGAATAAAATTCAATTTTTGCCGTGAACCAAAGAAAATCTCCATCATGAAAAACCGGCTTTCTCAGATATTATAACCTTTTCAAATTTAAATATCAAATGTTAGGCAGCGATATTTCCGGAAAAGCAAGAATATTTTTAGCATCTAGTCTAATGGTTCTATTGATTATCTAATAAACTGCTTGAAACCTAACGAGTCAGTTCTATTTACGGCTGAAAAGTTTTGTTAGCGTGTTTGAAGCCGCAGATAGTTATTTTTCGATTCTTATTATGCTATGATATATGCTGTAATTACAATTTTTGTTTATTTTTCATCAAAAAATTAAACTTTACAACTTATTTTGGAACGATAGATATAGTCTTTAATAAGATTGCATAGTATTTGATGTTATTATTTCAAAGGACGAAACATAAATGTAAATTATATATATATATATATATATATATATATCCACGCATATTTTGTACACATTTAGAGGTATTCAATTAAAAAATCAGTAGCTTGCTTATCTCCAGAATCGTTCGTTTGGTAAAAAAAAAGAAAACAACGACATAGCCATTCTAAGAACCGGGTTTAATTCTTGGTGTTCCAAGACAGTCATAACAAATACGCCTGTAGAGAAAGATTGTACGTGCATTATGCTTACATTATAATCGCCATATATTCATACAAACTCTCTCTCCATACGTTCAAATATGTATCTAAGATGCGATGTGTGTAAAAAAACAGATGAATAATAATCAAGAAGAAATAAATTGAGACGGTAATTAAGATTTGATTATCAGAGGTTGCATACGTTTGTGATATTTTCTCTGTAGCATTGAAACAAATAATCTGAACCCTATAGCGCATGACTTCTTTATCCTTTATTTTACAAATGTATATTTTAATTACAGAACAACACTACAAATACCAAACAAAAATTTAAAGGAATTATGTATATATATATACATATATATATATATATATATGTATATATATATATATATATATGTATATATATATATATGTATATATATATATATATATATATATATATATATATATATATATATATATATATATATATATATATACTTTGTATAAATTTTACATTTATGTTTCGCCCTTTGAAATAATCGTATCAAATACTAGGAAACCTAATTTAAGACTATATCTATTGTTCCAAAAAGAGGTGGAATTTTTAATTCTCGATGTGAATTTAAAGTTTACTTTTACTTTTTCATTCTTAACCACTTGCTTGTGCCTTAGTACTGTAAAGGAGGATGCCTTGTAAAACAGCCATGTTTAGTTTCCGCAGAACTAATCATAATCGAATATGCTCTAATAAAGATAATTCTTTTCTCTTGATTGGCAACAAAATTGAATATAAGAATTAATATATTACAAGCAGCTAAAACATCCAAGAGAATCGTGAATCATCCGCTTCAATATTATGAAACAGTGCATTCGCTTTCCCCTAACTGAAATATCTCTTACTATTACTGTATTTTAATACATTCCTTCCCTTCAGCTTTCATTATACACAATCTCTGGTATCTTTTATTTTCCTCTCGAGGAGTCGTCTGTCTTTCTTAAATTTCCGCAGGAAGCTGGCAACACACCAAAGTGAACCGGTTAAATAACGGCATTTAGCGGAAGACATGTAAAGCCGAGATTCACTTTAAACTGTCATGTAGCCAACTGATAAGACGATGAAAATGAAGAGTTGGGAGTGTTGATAAACGCTTATCTCAGAAGACGAATTTAAAATACGATGTTTTGAATGTCTTCTAGGTGTACGTAGTAGATATTTGCAACTATGGGGAATGATATATTTAGAAACGCACAAGTTTATATTAGGGAAGCTATATAATGTGATTAGTTGATATCTATATATATATATATATATATATATATATATATATATATATATATATATATGCATTTATATACATGCATATATATATATATATATATATATATATATATATATATATATATATATATATATGTATTTATATTTATATATATTCAGTGGGACCTCGTTATATCGTTTCTCAAGGACCCATTGCCCTGAATGATGAATGCGAGAAAACCATATATGCGGGATAAAACAAAGAAATAGTATAATCGTAACTGGATGAAGTAAACGACACATACGGACAAACGATGATTTAGGGAACGATCGATCGAGGTTCCACTGTTTATGAATTTACATATACTTTATAAGTTCCAATGGGAATTTTGATATCCATAAAAATGTTTACCATTTTAACAAGGTCTTATGTTGCAGTCTCATTGGCCACAAAAACGAGGTGAATTTTTGTGACCAAAGAGGCTCTAATACGAATAATTTTACGAACTTTAAAAATTATTCGTAAATGTTGAATAGTGTTTATATCAGTTATCGGTGAAAATAACGTTGACATTTTGCAAAAAAAAAAAGCTCAGCCACGAGTAAAATACTATGAAAATTGCTCATTCTGGGAAATCAGACCTAGAGGTTTGAAGAACCGTGCTTGATACCCGGTCCTGGAAAACGGAGGAAGTTTGAAGATGATCTAGAGGTGCTGACCTTTGATACCAGAGTCCGCTCTTTCGAGTCCCGCTCTTTGCATGGGTGTTTGTAACCGTTCGTAATGGCTCTAAACTGTAAGTCTCGGTTGTTTAAACCTCCTAGCACAAAAGATTATCGAAGCTCTCAACAATCAACCAACCGCTTAAGATGAAGCTCCTCCTCTCGTATACTAAACCGGCTTTGTTATGTCGAAGACCTCAATGCAGCTATCAATGCGTCCAATGTGAAAAGGCAAGAAATCGATTTAATTCATTTATCGAAATTTAGAGCTAGTTTGGTTTTGGAGATATAAACTGAACCAACACAGAGAAAAAAAAGCCGGTCAGTTTTCGAAAGTTCCAGGTTTGCAGACACACTTCATGTGGGTTGAAAATAAAATGGGTTGACTGACCTATCTAATGTGTTCACCGCCTCACCCCAAAGCGAGCTGAATATCTTGTTTGCGGGTTGATGAGATTTTCCCGTTTTCCTGGCTCGCGCTGCGGGAGATTTTCTTCGGAAGAGGGTCGGAAGCGGGTCGAAAGCTGTACTTTGAAGCAATTAGTAGCTTTTTGGCTGGGGAAATAGGAAAAATGGCGCTTGTCGACGAAACGGAGTGTCCACGTGTTATAGTGCATGTAAGTACATTTTTAATCTTTTGAACATTAAAATATATGCAAAATCCTTCATGTAAATCCGAATTATAGAGCATACTTCAACACCATAGAAATGTGAGGACTTTTAACGGAAGATTTGCTATTTGTTTAAATTTGAAATTGTTGTGTAAGGCTAAAGTTGCGACAATCGCGTAAGCTATTGCATGTTTAACATATAACTCATATATGAATTATAGCTGTATATGGTTGAGCATATCATGATATTAGGTTTTTCTTGTCGCAAATCTTCCATGTGCTTGTGTGTGTGTGTGTGTGTGTGTGTGCGCACATGTATGTAATATCTAAACATTATGTATTAAAATTATTTTTACATTACATAAAAATCTCATCATAGAAAACTCTTAATTGAATGCAATTTTAATGAATAAATAGATTTTTATGATTTAAAAAAAAACAAGAATACGATTTCTAAAAGTAATTTTTGACATCTACTGATATAACAGGAACACACAGCTTCTAAATATCCACTATAAAAAATAAGGTTGACAACTTATTTTACAGATGTTAATGAGCTGTGTGTTCCTGTTATGTGCTTCCTATAACTTTTATTAATAACTCATCAATATTTTTAAAAAGCTTAGAACCACAGAAAAAAAAAGTAAAAGCATGCAGTTTGTTTCATGCAATGCTACGAGTAGTATACTTATGTATATCTATTTGTGTGTACATATAAGTTGTGTTTGAAAGTCCAAGTTCATTCTAAAATCCAAATCTACAGATGATAGAATCTGGCGATAACATTTATTATAAACTCATTTGATTGGTCGAATTTAGAAAAATGGATAAACTAGAGGGTGAAATCAGGTTTTTAAAATTAATCTATACATTACATTTATGTGTGGAAGTGTGTGTTTGTGAATAAGTAAATAAGAGAGTAGGAAATAAAAGAAATATCTTGTAACAGATGATGATCTATCTAGATAACTAATTCAAAATTCTACGAATTCTTTTCCTTTTTTACTAATAATTGTCAGTTTATAAACTAAATTATTCTCCTAAAGATTTGATACATTTTAGCTTTATATAAACACCTTAAAACAGAAGGAATTCTGTAATGATAATAAGGTAGCTGGAAAATTCAAATTGAATTAATATTCATGCAGAATAGGGAGAGGGGGGGAGATTGATTTTGAAAATTTTCATGGCATGTATAAAGTAAAGTGGCAATTTTTCTTATCTAATATTAAAAACATAATTTGAAGTTTGTTTATTTTACAAACTAATGTTATTGTTCTGAGTTGTCATTTTAGCTGTATAAAATTTAAATGATTATCTAATTTGGGTAACAAAATTTCATTTAAAAAATTCGATGCAAACACTTTCAGACTAGGCATTTTGGAAAATTCTTTTAAACATGAAGGCTAATGTACTGCAAAAGTTAAAGATAAAAATAATTTCTTTTAAAGTGTAAGTATTTATTACTAGTTGTGAAGTATGCTTTATAACTTTTAATGATAATATTTTTAATGTTCAATAGATTAAAGAAGTGCTAATTTGATTCATTTTAATTCAACGCAAACAATGTCATCTTTATATAATTTATAGTTCTCAGGATGGCAAGTATCAAATAAAGGTGTCTGGAATAAAATTATAAATCACTTGCTTCAAACTGAGATACATAATGCAGTAACTAGGAATTATTACCAAAGCTTTAAATGATCTGTGTCTTATAATATTAAAAAAATAATTAAATGTGTGTATATATATATATATTAAAAATTATATATATATATATATATATATATAGGCTCAATACACAACTCGCTTTAATTAACTCATTCAAAGAGTTTTTAAACTCACAAAGGCAGGTAAATGTACCCGTTTTCGAAAGTGGGTTGTAAGACCCACTTCCAATGTGGGTTGTTTGACTCACCAAAAGCGAGTTCCACTGTGCAGTGGATTTCAACCCAGCAAAGTGAGTTCACCGACCAACTTTTTTTTCTCTGTGAAGCGTTATATATGTAATCAAGTATACGAAAGGTTTAAAAAACATTGAATTCTTTTTTTCTTGGTAATTTTTGCTCCAGAGAAAATATTTTCGGAGTTTTTATATTAAATAAAGAAAATTCTAATGACGATTTATTGAACAAATTAAGTTAAGGAACAAAGGAAAGCCCCACAATATTTCATAGAGATACACTGAGAAAAATTATGGATACATTCTTTTCAAGATGGCAGATCGTGAAAAATCTCATTCAGAGATAAAAAGATTTAAAGTGCAGGTGTACAAGAGCCGTACGCACAGACAGTACAACATAAAAATGTCATTGCTGTTGTTGCGAAGGCTAATCCCCTTGGTCTAGGTATAACCTAAACCAAGTCCAATAGACCATGTTGAACAAGACGCGCAGTGCCATGTTCCTGTTCATCCAGGAACTGATCCACAGACATTATATGCGTACATTCAGTAAAGTGGAAAGCTGCAGTTGGAGTTGAGAAGCAAGAGCAATTTGGAGAGTTCCTAACTACTCTCTCAAAAGTCTTGTGTCTTGTATATCCATTCCTGAGTATTGCCACAACAGTCTGGGACAGTCGTGGACCTTTAAACTAAATGGCACTACAGGGCGGTTTGAAGAATACCAGGAATGTCGGGATGGGACTAGGCATAAAATGGTTGTATCTAGTGATGTTATCCCCGTAAAGTATTATTTTTTTAAAGATTTAAAGTGTAATTTAAGGGGACTCACGACCCTTAAGTTGAGGAAATAAGGCATATTTTCATACTTTTTGATTCTTTGTAATTATTTCAATTTACTCCCAATTTTTCCGAATTTTATGTATATGATAAATTGATATATTTCTTATAATAAACAAATTTTCAACTCTCAAAATAATTTTAAATAATTTTTTTAAATGCTTTAGATATACCTTGTTTTTTAAGTATTTTTATTGTATACTGGCTTGCGCGCAGAACTATGAAATTAATTTTACACTTAAATGTATAATTCTTGTTTTATATTTAAAATAAATAATTCAAAATAAAATTGAACATAAAACATTCAGTATTAAAACATTTTGTCAATTTTTTAAAACTGCTCAAAATATACTTAAAATTTCCTTAAATTTTTGCATTTATTTACCCCTGAAAAAATAACAAAATGTGCAGTGATTGCAATAATTCTAGTTCAGACGCATTAAAATAACAGGATTATGCAGTGATAAAAATTTTATAGAATTATGTTTCATAGTTTTTGAGATACCAGTTGCGGAATGATGCAAAATTATATTTTGAGAAAAATGAGTTTAAAATTTTTCTTACCATAAACTTGATCAGTAATTAAATATTTAGTATATCAATATCTCCGGAACTAAGCGGAATATTTTCATGCGGTTTGCTTCAATTTGTTCAGAAATGATCAGGCTGTAACATATATTTTTTTCAAAAAATCGAAGTTTTAAAGATTTAAGGGTAGTGAGTCCCCTTAAATAAAATAAAATTTAAAAAAATGTGTAATGTAAAATAAAATCAAAATGTGCTTTATTACAAATAAGTTTGCTTTAAAGTATACGTGCACATTGTATACATACGTGTGTACCATGTTTGTATCAGTGCGTTTAATTTCTAAAATGGAAAGAGACAGCGGAAACAATTTTGGTTATTTATATCAATTGTAACCTTCAACGTATGAAGAGTAAATTCGCAAAGTCACCCAAAATATAAACAAAGTATAGTTTATCGAAAATAACAATAATATAGCTAACAGAGATGGAAATAACGTTTTACCAGTCGTTTACTGCTTATGAAGCAAATATAAAGTTGGTGGGTACCGGATAAGCAGTGTTAAATATCCAACCTGATATTTATAAACTTAGATTGAATAGACAAAATTCAGGTTTGCAAAAATGATCAAAATATTTAAATTATGTCCCACACAAACCTACTCCGTTTCTTTTAAGTAACATCTTAAGTCTTTGTTTATTCTTTTGTTCGAACGGCTTTTGTCATTATAATTTCGAAGTCTTTTTTGGGAAAAAATGCTAACACATACCATTATTTTAAGCTGATACACAGGACCACACACCTTTATAACAAGTTTATAGTGTAAGAATTGAAAGAAAAAACCCAGCTCGAAGATTCTTCTCGCTGGAAATGAAAGCTATTTTCAGATTTCTCTCTTAATCCTAGTGGAAAAAAATTTCCGCAATGTGCAACGACATAATGTTAATTTTCCCACAGAGTCCTTTTTAAAGTTTCTTTCTCATATTGTTCCAGGCTTAACGCACAATTGGCATGGGTGTTAGTGATAGTTTGGAATCAGGCATAAACTGCAGGTTCCTTAAGACCGACCTAAACCAACACGTATAGTCAAAACAGAATTTTTTCACAAATTGCTGAAAAATTTTAGGTAGCTATCGATACCACAACAGTGCAAGATTTCCCACTATCAGCATCGTTATCAGGACGTAATACAAGTTGCATGTTATAAAAACGAATGTTTTGAATTGGACCCTCCTAATTTAAATTTTCAGACGTTTCTTGCACTTTTCCTTCATTAAGACTCATAGTGGAAAGTCGAAATTCCCATTTAAAATGCATTTTTCATAGACTATTTTATAAGTGTAAGAAATTTAAATAAAATAAAAGAAATAGGTAAAAAGTATAACAAATCCTTTTATGTTTCCTGAAACACGCTCTAAAGACGCCTCTTACTTATTAGATCTAACGAAATTCCATTCCGTTTTACTTATATATGAGAGGATTACTGTACTGTTTTATTGCTATACGCTGTATAATTAATTCACAAGCATATTTTCTATATAGTGAACTTAAAAACATGTTCATAGAAAAGCATTCTTAAAATATTTCAGGGTTATTACTTTATACTTTTTCATGATTATTTTCAACGTCGTTTTTCATTTTTTATCGTATTTATTATTGATAAAAAAAATGAAAATAAAATTTAAGCTTTTGAAAACGATATTTCTTCCATAATTAAATTTTAATAGGACTGAAGTCAGCGATCATTATTGGTGTAAAGTATCCACCCATTTCTTCTTTATATGAAAATATTAAAACCCAGACGTACACAATAGACAATTAATGAATTCGCAGACGTCGGGATCGCATGATACAACACCTCGCTACTCCCCCGACAAACGTGCTCTACATAGCATATTTTCCACACTCGCTTCACCAGCCATTCTTCTTTCGCTGTCTATTAGATCATTGTAATCAAAAACCCTTTGTTAATAGCTGGCCAAGAAATCTGTATCACGAAGAGTTTTCTTTTGCGGGGAACGTCGTCCAGAAGTGATGTAAAACTGTGTCAAGGAAAACTCTTAGAGATCGAGTTTTACAAGCGAAAAACCTGTAAAATGCTATCGAACGGAATGAGGACAGGTGAGAACAGCTCTCTGAACGGGAATAAAAATTAAAGTGTCGAAATCGTGGGCTCGTGTGTGCAGCAAACGGGAAGAAAGATTGCAAAAGAACGGATTTCTCTAAAAGGACTCTTTCAATCTGTGAGAAAGAGAAAGAATGTTTTAATTGCTGCGTCAAATTTGAAGCTGTGCAGATTAGAAGTAAGCAATAGCTTTGTGAAATTGAGTTTAATTGAGGGTAAATTTTTTGAACTCGTGATTTGCTGGCGGCACGGTAATTATAGCAGGAAATTCAGCAAGGACATGGTAAATTATAGCCCGAGTGACAAATACTATGGAGGAACTCACTATGGGTAGTCTGTCATAATTCGGGGATGTTACAGGGCCGCAAGACTCTCGCAAGAGTGGAAAATCTACGAATGTGTTTAAAAGGTTCCGAAAGCTTAACTTTTGACACAACTAATAATATTTTACAGACCAAAAAAAAGTAAAATTTACTATAGAATGTTTTATAAATTTAAAATTAGGGTATCATAAATGTAGCTGAACAAACCCTTACAAACACTCTGTGTGGAGAGAGGCAATATAATATGCACACGGTAATATTGGTATAACATTTAAATAACAAAATACTTCTTAAAGGTTACAAGACACAATTTACTGCTTTATACAATACGGTACTACACTAAATTTCATACTTGTTAACTATTTTACTGTTAGTATTAAGCTTTTAATCTCAAAAAAATGTTTTTTAAATTTAATTTTTGATGGTAAACTGGTGAATAGTCAAACCTATGTCTGTTAACTAATTTCAATAAAAAATTTAGATTACATCAAAAGTCAAATAAAATTGAATACATTATTGTAAAATGCTGAAAATTATGGTTGTATTTTAACCAACACCATCCAAAAGCTTTCAAAGCAGTAAGTCCAGGAAAAAATTTATCACTTCATTAATTAGAATGAAAATTCCTCTTGCTTAGAAAAAACAGACATCGCTCCGGTTTTCTATCTTAAATTTTGAATGCAAAAACCTGTACTTATTAAATATAATTTTATGGTTAATGCTGTATGCATTTCGATAGTAGCGAAACTATAATTTACTTGTAGAGGATTGTGTTTAAAGAAAAACAACCAAGTTTTTAAAAGCATTTCATGTTCCAAAACTTGAATTACTTCCTCGACAGATTTTTTAACACCCTAGAATGAGTGAGGGGGGGGGGACACATAATTAATCATCCCTTCTCGTGACTGTGGTATTATATTCTATAATCTATAAACTTAAGACTTTCAGACACTATGCGCTGTAGCTACCCATAGAATAATTTGAACATTCTGACTACGAGATATGCATCTACGTTGACACCTGAAGACTGTAAAATTTATTGAAGTTTTTATTTGTTTCCCTACAGTTTTGCAGTCTAATTGTAAAATTTATAGTAAAGTATTTATACCAAAATTATTAGCAATTTGAAAATAATTTTACGGATTTTTCTACGATACACGTTCGCGGCGTGTATGGACAAAGTCCTCTACATGTAGCACAGGAAGAAAGTTTTAGAGTCTCCCTTTTAACAGTGCTCAAAAAAATCTTGTTAATTAAATTTTTAATCTTTGATACAAAAGATGCGACATCTTTATCCTTGTTGGTGCACAATGAAGCAACAAACTGTAACTTTAGGTCGGAAGTGTCACGGTCTGTCAACTTAGTTGCGACAATACGGCAAGATTTTATAGGAGCGTATTACATTAATATACATATCCTTTCATTAGCAATTAAGTGTCTCAGAGCTTTTTATACCTCTCCTTTATAAAGCTTCTCTTTAATGCTGACAGATTTATTGAAATATTTAAGTCTTTTTCTTCCTTGTAGTCAAGCAATCCGTAATGAAAGCCGATGGTCAATATTTACTTCCTCCACTTTACAATGACTTTATGTAGGTCATAACAGATTTATTTTTAAACAGGAACGCAAGGGAAAATTTTCAGTTTGACAACTACAATAAGATTCTTTTCGTGCCTCGCGAAAAAAAAAAATATTTTTCTTTTTCGTTGGTGATGCTTTTTACGAGTTGGCTGGGAACAATACCTCGTGAGTTCCTTTGTGCAAATAGCTCAGATTCAGGTAAAAACATTTTTCTAATAGCATAAATTGTGTGGTAAAGAATCAAAATAGCATATCTCTTTTCTAGGTTGGAATGCTTTTATAAGTCTGACTTTTGAAATAAAGACAAACATGTATTTAACCAAAATATTTCAAATAATTTGGATCTATACGAAAAACCCTTAATAGAAATGTTAAAGTTATATTTGAATTTTTACTAAGTTTAGGTTTAAGTATTATAAAAGATTTTACAATTCCTTTACATAAAGGTTTCAATAAGTCGTAAAATAAAGTTTTTGAATAAAATTTCTCTATTTTGAATGAGGCTGTATATATATTATAAAGTATTTTGAGTTGAGATGTATGTATTTTATACCGATGACATTTCAAAACTTTCAAAATTTTAAATCAAATCTTTCTTTACTCAGGAAGTACTTATGGCTCAACCTGTATCGTATAAAAAGTGGATTTCTGTGAAAAATTATCCTAGAAATCCTGTTTTACTGGTTGTATATTGTGATCAGAACAAAAAAAAACCCTTTCTTAATAAAAAGGCTTATGTTCAAAATTTCATAACGAATTTTTTTTTCTTCAAGTATATCCAGAAGAATAAAAATTATTTTTATTCAAATTCAAAGGAATTTAAATTAAAAAAAAATATTTACAGAACATGAAGTCACCATACAAGAATGCTACTGTAGCAAAAAATAAAATTATTTATAAATTATCAATGATTAATATAGCAGATGAGGGATTATATGTTATTTTTAATGCCGATTTCACAGTCATTTTCTTTGGAATTACAAACGGATAGAAACTCAACGAAACCCGTATCCTTTAATGGTAACCGGATACATACACACACGTAAACAAATCGCTTATACGCAATACTTTTGCACCCATATTAAAAAGCTATAACTGTAAACAGATTTTAAGCATTTCCTGTTTCTCCATATATTATTATGGATCACTGGTCATGAATATATTTTATTCTCTTGATACATAGAGTAAAAACTTTGCAAAGGGTACTGAGAACCAAACAACTACTGAATAGTTTGCCCGTCTTAAGGTTTCTATAAAAATATTCAATAAAAATGAATATAAATATTATTCAATAACCTGAGATCTGGTATATGTCAGTGTGGTGACCCGTTCGCTCCATATATTTATTTTAGATACAAGTAGAGATATTTAAAAATATCTTTAGTTTGCTCCAGCCTAGTTACCAATTAATTGCATTCCTTACAGAATTTATTTAAATTTTTTTCTTAGTAATATCCATAAAACATCCTTCTTAATTACATTTTACTCATAGTGTATATATATATATATATGTGTGTTTGTATATATATATATATATATATATATATATATATATATATATATATATATATATATATATATATATATATATATATATATATATATATATATATATATATATATATATATATATATATATATATATATATATATATATATATATATATACTTTACCTTATAGAATATGACCTTATAGCCTTAAACCTTTATAGCTTACCTCCATCTTAAAACAGCTTTTGGGCTGTGTTCACTTTAAAAGAATCAAGTATAACGAACGAAAAAAAGAAAAAAACTCAACTGTAACTCGGTCTGAATTTGCTATGCTTTAATATTAGCTATTTCAAGTTCAGCCTGTGACTAACTGATGTATTTCATGCTTCGTCAATTTTTTTACGGTTGTTTTTGTTGTGCGCAAAATCCTTACATGCTACAATTTCCATTTTCATTAAATTTACAAAAGCAGCTTTTAATGAAAAATCATTGAAAGGGAAACAAAACGAAACTGGATGCTCTTCCTGAAGTAAAACCTCGTTCGTATCCAGCAGGTGGAAAGTTGCATCAGCAAGCGCTATCACAAGAGTTAATTAACGGTCCGTTGGTTTTCGTGACCTTTAGAGACTTTTTTTTCGAAAAGAAATCTTTAAAAAGTATATGACTATTCACAGGTTATTCACAGTTTACTGTCTCGCTGTTTTCCAAAGCATCAACGTTGTTTTTCACAAAAGTAGCAAATAGACTCTTTTAATAATCATAAATGTTAATGGAAAATATTTTAGGCGGATATTATTGCATGATTTATTGCGTATAATTTAAAAGAGTGTTTGAAATTTAATGAAAAAATTAATAGATTCTGAATATCTTTCAATTAATTTAGTTTTTACCTGTATAATAGCAATAAACAGGACAAAAAACTGTGGAGTTTATGAGCAAAATAAAAAATGTACTTCATTGCTGTTTCTGAGTAAACTTGTGACTGAATCACCCAAAATTAGGAGCTCTCTCGCATTTTCCCGAATGGAAGTTCCTTTAAATGAAGCACAAACATCTATTTGAAACAGCATTTTCAAATCATATTATTTTATTAATGTTGGGGTATCAGGCACAATCAGTCAACTTTCCTGCTTTCAGATGAATTTTCGCCGTTTTCATAGGGTATGATTTTTTATAAATGCAAAAAACGTAACGTTAGTAAAACGTCTTAGTAGAACTCCCCTTTGCCTTTATATCTAACCTTAAAATATCTCTAAGAAAGACCTAGCAAATTTGCCACTGATAAAGGAGTATTTTAGATATATAGTTGGACCTCATGTGACTAAGCTTTAATCATCAGGAATTAGATTATACCAGCAAACTTGCTAACAATAAAACAAACCGAACATTTTTATCTGCGTTTTTCAGGATATTCATGTATTACATATATTCTTGTACTGCTGTAATATTTAAAATATCTATCAAACCCTACTATTTATTATATTGTACTACCCATAACTGTATAACTGTATTAAAATACCCCATAACTGTATTAAAAAACTTAATAATATACTATAATTCTTTCTAAATATTTACATATATTGCAGCAGATACTGTCTATATATTGTACTGCTTCTCTTTCACTCTGTGAATTAAAGAATTGATATTTTTGAATTTATAAAACAAGCTGTTGCAGTACATTGTAACGTATTACTTTTTGTGCGTACAGGGCCATACAGGGAATATTGGACGAACTATAATACATGTGTCAAGCCCTCAATTACAGAGATTTCGATAAGTACGATCCTAGGCGTAGCGACGGGGGGGGGGGGGGTGAACGGGGGGAAAGTGCCCCCCCCCAACTTAACGTGAAATAAATTAAAAGTTAATAGAAATTCAGTTAAAATCGGAAAATTGTAGAACACTTTTAAGAAAGTTGGTTTTTTTTCCCGCTTTTTCAAACTGTGAAACTGAAGATTCCGATTATGTCTTTAGCCTTAACATAGTTTTTAACAATGATATGATCCATAACAAAAATTCGATGCTATATTATTTTTCTCATTTTATTTATATTATATTTATTTTTCTCGTTTTATTTATATTATATTTATTTTTCTCATTGTATAACTTTTGAATATTATTCAAACATAATTTCTACTATTATTCAATTTCGAAAAAATCATAATATTTCATATTTTAAGGACCGTCCGGCAGTCAATGCGCTGAGGCGAGCCCTAACTGAATTTACATCGTGCCCACTCAAAAGTTAGAAGCACGCTACGCCTATGAGTACGCGTATAGAAATTCAGCCATCAAATAATAAAAGAACAGAGTAATAATTTAAGAACAGAGGTTTTTGTAAGTCAAAGATAGTCACTGCTTTTAATTATAAAATTGAATTGAATTATTGTTATAATTTAATAATAAAATAGTAGGTTTGAAGGCCCAGAGATAATCTACTTTTCCTTCTTCAGCTGGAAATCCTGGTCAACAAACACTCACGAATGAGGCCGGTGAATCTATATACGTCTTTAAATTAAGTTTGGAGCGAAAAACACTTTTTAAAATCTTTCATTTGAATAAAATTAATTACTAAAAATGGCCTATGTATAAACATGCGCCCGCCTACGCACACACACATATATATGCAAAAATAGGTTATAATCGGTAATACATTTATTTTTTTGCAAATCCCATTACTTTAAAATGAACTACGAAAAACAAAAACCTGACTCTCCTGGAATAATTTTCACACTAGAAAAAATATCAAAAGTTTTAACAACCTATTTATAATAAACATATTTTCCTTAATACATTAGGACTGAATAAATATAGATATCTAATCTGGTTCCTGCAAATGCTAAAAATAATTCCTTCTCAAATGACTTAACTCTCAAGACTACCTTTTAAACTCTACTACGCCCTTTCAACCCAATTCCGCAACGTGAGAGAGGAAACATAACTCCGCCCTGAACATCCTCTCGCCTCTTGTCACACTACTGGAGCTAAATAGTTTGCTATGTCTTTTTTACGGGCTGTTAAAGACAAGGCAGTAAGCATCTTTCAGATGCATTTTAGAGAAGTCATTTCTCCCTAACCCTCATTCTCCCTTTTGTTTCCAAGTGGACAGGCCTACTATTGTTAAACACCCCCCTCAAATGGATGCGCTTCGGTGCGTGAGGCACACCCGCTAGAAGGTTTGGGGCGCCGTTTGGGGGTCAGGAATTTTGGGAGGGAATCGTACCTAAGAAACGTCAGATCTTATGTGCAATTTTCTTTCCTTCACTTTACCATAAGATTTCTTACGTTGCAGCCTCTTAATCTATATATATATATAACAGTTCCATAACTTACTGGCAGACTGGCTGACAAATAACGCACAGACTAAACCGCTGTACCAAAAGGGCTGAAATGTTGCATGGCGATTTTTTTATAGCGTAGGGGTGCACCAAGAAAGATTTTTGAAAAATTCTTCTTAGTTTTTTTTTCTTAGATTAAATTTTTAAGCTGTTTTTGTCACATTTTTTAAAGTTTGCATTTAAAATAATAATTTGAAGGTTATAAAATTTATACCACGTGAAAGATCATACATTTTCCTGTAAAATGAAATCTTTTTAGAATCTTTGCCTCCATTTTCTGATTTTTGGTGAATTTTCAAAGATTAACATTTAGAATTTAATTTGTTAAATGCTGATTACGTGTTTTCTTTTCTTTTTGTGATACTTTAAATTAATTTTGCGTCACGTGCTTAACAACGAAATAAATTGACAAAAGAAATATTAAAATACGGTAGATAAAATTCAACCACTAGACTAATTAAGATGGAAGTTTTTTAAAAATTTAATTCAAATTAATATGTTTTATGGATATTAAACATACAAATTAATTGTATAACATTGACCATTGTATTTAATTTGAATATTTTCATCTACATTATTTTGTCTTTAAAAATATCCGTTACGATTTTTTTATAAATATATACATATATATATATATATATTTTTTTTTTTTTGACATTGGTAGCATACATTGGCCGTTGTATTTATTATAAATATATTTTGCACGGCGTTAATTACACGGAATACATTGACCGCTGTATTTAATTTGAATGTACTCCGTAGCGAAACACGGGTATTCAGCTAGTTAGAAATAAAACGAATAGATCTTTTACAGTGCATTTTCTAAACCGGGGAAAGTTTCTATCTGAGAGGTCTTTAATAATAGTGACTCTAAATTAATCAAGCGAACGCATTTAAATATTAAGAAATACTTAAATCAATATATATAACACACTAATAAAAAAATGTGCCAGATTTTTAAACATTTTGTTTGTACTTGCGCTTATGGTATAAAAAGGGAAATTTACTATCCTTAAAACTATTATATTTTTAGGAATCAGAAAGCGAATGTGAACAAAATTTTCGATCCCTTTTAATTTAGCTGTCACACAGATAGATAACAGACTTAAAGCTCTGACAAATAAAAGAATGCCCAAAATCTAAGTGAAATTATCCCATCTATGAAAGAAATAAAACATTTGATATCAATTAGCAGAAATTGTTTCCTGCATAAGACTATAGTAGATTGGGAGGCAATCTGCTTTTTTTGTTTAATAATTTTGAGCTCTTGAACAATCTATTTTGAGAGACTGTGATATGGCCTTGGTACCATATCACAATCTCTCTTTATAATAATTACCGGTGAATAATGCATGCTTGTATACTATTTTTTTTATGCAACTGGAAAAGACATACAAGAATATACACTCATGGACAAAAAAATTAGCGCACCAAGAAGGAGTCGTCAAAATGAAACGAAATTTTACATACGTAATGACTACTTTGATATAAGTAAATGATAAGAAAATCAAAGAAAAAGGATAATTTATTTCAGAGAAAAAGGCAAAAGAACGGAGGAGTTAATACTCCATTGGACCCCCTCTAGTGCAAATGCACGATGCGATACGATCGGGCATTGTGTCATACAAGTTCTGTATGATGTCTTGCGACATTTCGTTCCATATTTGCTGTAACCTTGCCTCTAGTTCGTTCAAACTCGTGGGATGCCCAACTCGTCGACCCAAATGATCCCAGATATGCTCGATTGGAGACAAATCTGGTGATCGGGCAGGCCAAGGAAGGGTAGTAACAGTGCGGAGACAGTCTTGTGACACCCTTGCCGTATGAGGCCGAGCATTGTCTTGTTGAAAAATGGCTCCTGGGAGCTGTTGCACGAGTGGCAACACATGTGGTTGCAGGATTTCATTAACATACCGCTGGGCTGTCATGGTGCCACGGAACAATACTAGGGGTGACCGTGTATTGTAGGCAATGGCACCCCATACCATCACACCAGCTGTGGGAGCGATGTGTCGCTGTACAGCAAAGGCAGGATTGAAGCGTTCACCACGGGCTCTCCACACACGAACACGATTGTCATCACTGCCGAGATTGAATCTGGATTCGTCGCTAAAGACGACCTGGTTCCATTCCGCTACAGTCCAGTTTCCTCGTGCGCGGCAAAACTCCAAACGGAGGCGTCGATGGGTGGGCGTCAAGGGCACCACACGTAATGGGCGCCGCGGTATCAACTGTCCTTCAGCCGGGCGCCTTCGTATGGTTCGAGAAGACACAGAGGCCTCTAGTGAAGGCGCTACCTGTACCTGGATGGTGGCCGATGAAGCAGTTGGCTGTACGCGTGCATTTCTTACGATGTGGCGGTCTTCTCGACGACTGGTCTGTCGAGGGCGTCCTGAGCTTGGTCTTTGTGTACATGACATCTCTCGGGTCCACTGGTCCCAACACCTCCTCACAACACAATCAGAGCGGCCTAATTGACGAGCTACTCGCCTAGCTGACCACCCAGCTTCCATCATCCCGACGATTCTCCCCCTCTCAAACTGCGACAACTGCTTATATTGTCTTCGAACACGGCGTAATGGCATGTCTATCTCAGCTCTTCCTTTGTAAATAATTCAGCACACTCAAACAAGCTTTGGTTACCTGTTTTATACTCCACAGAGTACGATGTTCAACGCCCTCTACCGGCTATACCTAAAGCGCAATCACACTGCATTTCTAATCATTTGCATATCTCCCCAACATGTACCTTCATTGCAAGTTTCGTTACGATCCCGCAATTATTTCTTGGTGCGCTAATTTTTTTGTCCATGAGTGTACATACATAGTGACAGGAACATACAACTACTGGAATATGCACAAAAATAAAAATAATAAAGTATAAAAACAGAAACTGTTAAAAAATACTGAAATTTAGTGCATGTAACACAATGCATCTCTGAAGCTTGATTAACAAAAAAAATTGTTTTGGTATTTTTAAATCCCACAGCTCTTATGCATTAATGTTTCGGAAGTGGCTTAATTTCCCCAGGATTTATATGATTTTCAGTTCCAAAAATATGGATACTTTAAATACATAAAACATCCCAATTTTAACTTCAGTCGAAAAGTAAAGAAAGCAAATCATACTTAAAATTCCATGTATCAATATTTTTATAACTTTCCTATTGATTATTAAGATTGTAAATCAGATTCTTGATCCAAGTTTTTCTTTCCACCGAGTTTATACTAAAAGATGACATTAAAATAAATCCCTTTGTATTGTTTTATTTTAAACACGTCACCTGCTCAAGACTAGATATTCCTTAACCGTAATTGGTAGGTGATTTCCGCACAGTTTAAACTTCTGACCCATGCAAGATAAAAAAAATAACTGACATTTGATTCCAGCAATTTAAAATCATCCAGAGAGCAAAATAAAAGCTATTATTATGCAGTTGGAAAAATTTTCATACACCTCACATTGTTTAAAATGCTGTGTTAAACAAGATTAGTTGTTCAGCTGAACCATGCAAATCTCGACTCTGTCACATATTTTTGCATGCCTCGTTCTGGATCACTGGATTTGGAAAGCAGCTTTAAAAGTTACGTTAGGCATAATGTTTGAAGTTACACAAAATCAGAGCTCCTGGCCAAGCTACTAACGTTCCGTTTCTGAGAAACTGTTGGAGAAAAGAGTCCTTATCATTATGTAGTTTGTAAGGTTAAAAACTACTGTTCACTTTTCTAAAGTACTTTAATGTATTAAAGATTTGTTTTAAGTACTTTAATGTATTAAAATCCAAATAAATGCATGTTTGCGTTTACGTATCTGCAAAAGATAAGTAAACAGCCTTCAGCTTTCTAAGGATTAATATCAATTGTAAGTTCTAGTAGAAAGGGGTCGCGACTACATCGACACGCGACCCGTTTTTGTAAAGGCTAGGCAACCCATAGGCGTAGCGTCGGGGGGGGGGGGCACGTGCCCTCGCTGCACCCCCCCCCCCCAACTTGAAACGAATTAAAACGTCAAAAGAAGTTCAGTTAAAATCGGAAAATTGTAGAAAACTTTTAAGGAAGTTGATTTTTCTCCGCTTTTTCAAACTGTGAAACTGAAGATTCCGATTATGTCTTTAGCCTTAACATACTTTTTAACAATGATATGGTCCATAAGAAAAATTCGATGCTATATTTTTTTCTCATTTTGTTTATATCATATTTATTTTTCTCATTGTATAACTTTTGAATAATACTCAAATATCAATTCTATTGTTATGCAATTGAAAAAAAATCATATTTCATATTTTAAGGACCGTCCGGCATTCAATGCGCTGAGGACGCCCAACTGATTTTAATTCGTGCCCACCCCAC
Source organism: Dolomedes plantarius (assembly GCA_907164885.2). Taxonomy (NCBI): domain Eukaryota; kingdom Metazoa; phylum Arthropoda; class Arachnida; order Araneae; family Dolomedidae; genus Dolomedes; species Dolomedes plantarius. Next base: position 129,002,661 of record OU015496.1, read on the forward strand.
CCCCCAAAAAAGTTAGAAGCTCGCTACGCCTATGAGGTAACCTGTTACTCCCTTCCACCGCATATCCTATAAAGGTATTTTTAATAAGGTGAAGATAAATGTCAAAACATAATAACAGCTCGACCTACCGATCTTAAAATTAAGGTACAACATTAAGAATCTGAGCTATACACATTCTAAAACCACGAGGCTGAGATTATTCTCACTATCATTCGAGAAAGTAAAAGGACTCTAATGGCATGATATTAAGCATTTTAAAAAGAGTTAAGGCACAGAGGAAGAGTTGAGAGTTAATTTTTATGTTATTTTAGTATGATATAAAAATATATCCCTGAACCTTAAATCTGTTTTCTTTCTTCTCCCATCTTCTAGATATCACGGAAGATAAAACTACATGAGACACCCTTTTCCAGCAGTGTAGAAGGATATAATATTTCTATCTTTACTGAATTATTTACAAGAATCCTAATACACTTTGGTTCGCGAAGTAAAATAATGATAAAACGTAATAACTATAAAGATAAATTATGAACATTCATTAATATTTACTGTGATGTTTATTTTTTCCATCCACGATTTACTAATTTTGACCCATTAGCCTTTTCCAAGGAAATAAGCCTTTCATTTGATAGAAAAAAAAGTTAAATCCGTTCCATTTATCAACGAATAAAAATAAATCTGGAAATTAGCTAAAGGTTTACAAGGATAAGATCTCCTAAATACGATACATATTATATACCTCCGACATGCAACCAGTGGCAGGAATAAAATCATTAGTATTTCTATCAAAGTTCTACAGCAAAGAACAGGCGATTGAAAATGCGAAAAATATAAACTGATTTAAAGGAGTGGTATTGTGCTGCAAAAGGTCAAGAAATTTGAAATAGTCTACATTCCAGCTTAAATTTTGTGTTTCCTATAAACTAAATAGCAGAAAAAAATTACAATACAATGCGTTTTATCATTCAAAATAAACGTTAAATCAACTGCGAAATGGGTTTCTTCGAATTAACGCGCCTATTGTAAAGCAGTGATTTGAATGTCATTTCGATTAGCATGCATTTAAGTAGACCATACATTGAGATGGAAGCGATAACAACGGCATCGCAGATGTTCCTTACAGCTGATAATATTTTTTACAGCTTTTAAACAAAAGATTCTGTGAGGCAGGTCGCGCTGTTTCAATTCCTTAGAAAATTGAGGAAATGTTTCTGGAACAATAAATTAAGTACATAATACCTAAAGGCACGAAATTCACAAAAACATTTGTGAATTTCTTTAAAATGAAATCTTGCTTAGAATCTTCAAAAATCAATAACGGAATCAATCTGGGGTTGTTATTTTTTTTACAAATCCAGCAATATATGAAGTTTTAATCTGTGACCTACCAGCTATTAATTTAATTTTTATTTATTAAGATTCGGCATTAAAAATTGATTTTGTTGCATCCATTATTTAAGATTAAGAAATATATAAATTTTAACGAGAGGAAGTCTTTTATTCTCGGTTGTTTTAATATCTGTCATAGGGAATATTCTATGATTAAATGTTAAGGAGTTTAGATGACTAATAGATTCATTTCAGTTTTAAAAGAAATAGATATTGTTAAAAATTCAACAGGGAAAATAATAATTTGCTATTTTTTTATTATCAATACCATATGAAAAGATAAGGCAGGAATTCACGGGCTTTCTAGTTTAACCTTTAGCTCACGGGGCCCATTTTTCTGATTCCCTCGAAATTTCATGCCCCCTTTGTAAGAACGGCCATTAAGGACATTATATATATATATATATATATATATATATATATATATATTCATTCTCGGACCCGTATTCTTGGGATACATACTATCCCACCCCGTAAGGAAAAGGTTAAGAGATTTTTAATCTTAACTTCATTAAAGTAACTTCAAATCTGTATAATTAATACCTTTTCCACTATCAGTATTTACGGATTTGCGTGATTTCTTAGGACTGAATTGTTACGGGAATACAAAAAATTTAACAAAATAAAACTAGGATGTAAATTTGTTTTAAATATGATGGTATACAAATGACTTTCGACATATAATGTAAGAATCATGCAAAATCATACAAATCATTTTATAATTTTATACAGCTAGTGGAGAAGGCATCTGAGTAATTTTTACTAATATCAAAGACGAATGTTTTTCCAACACTGAGGAAACCTACTATAGACTAAAGTAATCATTTATATTTTAACGCACGAAAATTATTTATTCATTTGATAAAGTAAACTACTTAACTGCCCCTCTATTGCAAAATGGGAAATTTAACAGCAATGACCTTGGTATATTATTTGCCTCCACAAACATTAATTTATAAGTAATTATTCATGTGCGAAATCAGAAAAATATGCATTACGTCATACATTCCAGAGATTTTAAGTCGGTTTCGTAAATTTATTTACCAAAATAAGTATATTTTATAAAGAATTTTGAATGATTACACATATATTTCGATTGTTCAAATGAATTGTATGTATATATGCTTGTATATAACTACGTATCTATAGTATTAAATCAACTCAAAAAGTAATTTTTGAGCAAAATGTAAAAATTCAAACAGGTAATTTATAATACTTCCATTTGTTAAGGCGGTGTAATATGTACTAGGTTAATTAATTATGGCGTATTCTTTTTTTAAAATAATTAAAACAGGTTTTATCAAATAAATAAGAAAAACAACACTGTTACGGCTAAATGAATTCGACATAAATTAATTTTAGTGAATATTTTTTAAGTATTATGATACTTTTATAACAACGTTTCTAGCACACAGTGTATTGTTTTCACTATCAAAATGAAATCATAAAATGAAAAATTTTCATACTCAACAGTTATTGACTGAAATTTTTTATCAAAATGTGTTTTATATTTACGTTCAGTAATCCTTTCGAGAAATAAATTATTTGTTTTGCACATAATATGATCTCATTTTGTACAGCAAGCAAATATTATTTTAAGAGATAAAAAAATAATATCTTTAAAATATTTAATTGAAAATAAAAAAAAAACTGGTAATTTCGTAACTGCTGTACATCGAAATAAATAAAATCAATACATATATATAATGAACTTACGCGATGAAAATATTCTTTTATGGTAAATTATAGACAATGTAAGAGGGCAGTTAAAAAAAGAAAATTTTCTCTAAGTGGTCGTAATTTTAAAAGCTCTAAACTTAGAATTACGATTTACCACTTGTATAAACAAAACAGATTTTCTGTCCTTCGAAATTCAGAAAAATTTATCTTTTTCAGTAATCTTTTAACATTAAAAAAAATTCAAACAATAGAAACTGATGCAATTATTGAAAATATTTTTCTTTATAAATTTTTTTCGCGTTTTTCTTTTCGATGTTAAACAATGTTTTAAACAATTTTTTTTAGGAAAATCAGAATATAAATATTCTATCATTTTACTTGAAAATAATTTCTTTTGTTTGCTTTTGCATCCACGAACGCCGGAAATCTCTATTGTGTCGATGTTCAAGGTTTTCTAAACGTAAATATGTATTTTATCAAAATAATCTTATAAGAGAATAAAGAATATATATTTTTAACACCTTAAATGCCACAAATTTCAGAATTATAATATTAAAAAAAAGCAAATAGCCGGTTTAAAAAATTCTTAAAAAGCATTCGCTGCTTATTTTTAGAAACCAAAACTTACGCATCCGGATAAATTTCTTATCCGCTGAAAGATGAGAAAATCCCTAATCGGGTACGTCCTAAGAATTCCCGGTCAGCTGTTCGCACTCCTGGTTCGGTAAAACATTAGATACAACAGATCCGTGGAAAAATATCGCTAAAAAACTCACCGCTGTTTTCTTCTCACACTATCAAAAAACCTTCCATCTTGTTTATTGTATATTCCTCCGTCGCTTCCAGGGAACAGACTCCATGGAACACAAAATTGACATTCGCTGCCACGAAGCAAGCAGGTGGTTGGGCGCATGCGCAGCCATTAGCCGCACTACCTGTACCTGGAAAATGGCGATCCGAGAAGGATCTCTGACCTGCTAAGTAAGCTATGACCGCAAAGAATAACGTTGGGTTTGGTTGATTTAAAAAGGATTAATTCCGGTAAAATGTCACAAAAAGCTTTTTATGATGTAATCCCGATGTGGAGTGGGTATGAGAGAGAGGAAAGCTTAAATTTAAAGGGATTTAATTTTTGGGAGAAGCGGGGAGTTTTGGATGAGCCCACGGTCATTTCTTTGTTTAAGAAAATATTTCATTTTACCAATGATAAATAGCATGAATTAAATATTTATATCGATAAAATTTTACTTTCAGATGGGATTATATATGAAAGTTTTTTTTAAAAAAAATTTGTTTACAATTATTAGATTTTTAAATGAAGTATTGAAAATTTGTTAAAAAATTTCGCCTCGTATGTAGACCAGGACTTCTGAGAGCGTATTTCACCGTGTCTAATGAAAGTATGTTATGACTCGTTGTGTGGGTAGACTATAATGTGTTTACGAGGCACATCTTCTCAGACAGTCCTCTCCTGAGATACTTTCTTTTTAAAGTACACTGTTGCGTCAAAAAGGAAAACGATTTTTCAACCTATTTTGCTTGTAGGTTGTCCTTGGAGTGATTCTTCATATATGTTAGTAGCATTCGATTTACAGTCGTGGATGAAGTGTAAATTTGTAAATGCACGGGTAGCTCTAAGTGAAAATACCCCCAGATTATTTATTCCCTTAATAAAGAGTATTCGTTAGCTGATATAATCAAGCTGGGTTTCAGGAATTGCAGTCGAACAGTTTGTTAGCCCTTTGTATTCCTTTCGAAGGCTAATAAATGTAAAATTTTGCTAGCTCATACGTGATAAGTCTGTTGGAGATGTCATATTAGGCAGTAATTTGCAAATTTATATAAATGGTCCTATATACATAAAAGGGAAGGAAAATTGAGATGAACGTTTATTTACAGGTAGCATACAGGTGATTAGGAGTTTATCTTACTCTTCATTATTGAGACCGACACAATCAGATACATAATGAGTAAAAATTATCTTTTTATCTCTCTCTCTCCGCTAAATCTAACCGCTCTCTCTCTCATATATATATATATATATATATATATATATATATATATATATTTTATATATATATTAATATTTATATATATGTATATATATTTATATGCATGCATGTATATATATATATAATAGATCTGATCTTCGGTAAAAGTGATGATGTATTTCTGGGAGGTATATGACAACTGACTATAGCGAAAGCTAATATTAGAAAGTAGAAGCTTAACGTCTTTTGTCGTTGTCTTAAAAAAAGAGGGAGGAATATACGAAGGTAATTATTAAAACACAGTTCCTCGCGTTCTGGATGCTTGGTATAAAACCAGCCTCGGGCTTAGGAGATCCATGTCCGGTTCTTGACAGATGAAAGTATGAATGTATACCTTCTTATACATGTTTTGTGTATTTTGGAGTAATATATTTATCCGCCAGACACCACAGATCACTGCTTTCCCAATTCAAGCATTTCAAAGAGTTAAATATAGTTTTAAAATCTTAAATCTCACACACAGAGAGAGTCTTCCATTGCTAGAGATGTAATGACGGAACCATTCAAACGAGTAATACTATTCTTTGTTTTCTGTTTTGCTTTTGCTTTCAATTACGCCGACAAAATTTTTTCGGAACGTTAAATTATCCTTTTAGGCGGAGCCGGAGGAACTTTAGACTTCAGAGGATTCTATGAGAAGATGATTTCATTCTCTGGTAGTCACCTATGAAAATTTAAAAGTGAAAGAGAGGACTATTTCATTTTTTAAAAATGAATCTTCAGTGCAAACTTTTACATGAGGATATCTTTTCAGGATATGCATTCCTTCTAGGAGGGTAATTTCTCAAAGAAATTTCCACAAATTTCAAAACGCAGCAAGTTACAGAAATCAAAATTATCGAGAAAATGCCCCAAGCCACTAAATTCTGAAAGGAAGGATGTTTTAACTTATTCACTCAGAATAAAATAAGAAATTTATAGAGAAGCAAATTTGTTATGTATTGATATAAACTGAGTCAAATTAACTTTATAAAACAACTAGCTGAATACCGGTGCTTCGCTACGGAGTACATTCAAATTAAATACAACGGTCAACGTATGCAATTAATGCTAAATATATATATATATATATATATATATATATATATATATATATATATATATATATATATATATATATATATATTTATTTATTTATAATAAATACAAAGATCAATGTATGCAATTAATGTCAATATATATATATATATATATATATATATATATATATATATATATATATATATACTTATTAAGAAATCGTAATGGAATTTTTTATAGACAGAATCATGTAGAAGAAAATATTGAAATTAAATCAAATAGAACATACTAAAGAATATAGTACAGTTAATATAGTACAGTTTGAGGGACATTTCTTTTAATGTATTTTAATATTTTTTTTGATAATGTACAATCGTCTGCCGCATTAGAAAGAAAAAAAATGTTTGTCAATTTATTTCGTTGTTATGCACGTGACGCAAAATTATTTTAAAGTATCACAAAAAGAAAAGAAATAACGTGATCAGCATTTAAGAAATTAAATTCTAAAAATTAATCTTTAAAAATTCACCAAAAACCATAAAATGGATGTAAAGATTTCATTCTAAAGGAATTTTTATCATCTTTCTCGTGATATAAATTTTATAATCCTCAGATTATTATTTTAAATGCAAACTTTAAAGAATGTTACAAAAACAGCTTAAAAATTTAATTTAAAAAAATCTAAGAAGAATTTTTCAAAAATATTTTTTAGTGCACCCTTACACTATAAGAAGAATCGCTATGCAAAATTTCAACCCTTTAGGTCCAGCGGTTTGGTCTGTGCTTTATCTGTCAGACAGTCAGTCAGTTACGGAACCGTTTTATAGACTACGGATAAATAAGACATTGTCAGATTTATAGTTAATTGTAATTAAGGAGCAAGAGTTAGTCGGGCCAGAGATAGCGTTGTGGTAGTGCGTTGGACATCGGACTGGGAGTGCCCGGTGCGGATCCTGACGACGCCATTAAATACCTTCCTGTCTAGTCTGGATATGGGCACGTTAAATCCGTAGACCGTAAAGTCCTTCTATTATGTCAGTGATGCTGGGAGAAGGTATGAACCCACCAGATGTCGTCCCATGGGAGTAGACTAAATTGTGGTGGCAGCCTGTTCACCGGCAGGGATTTCAGGCCTTAGTTGCTATGTCGGGCCCTGCCTGGTTGCGCCAAGTAGTTTCCTAAATGTTCCTTTTATCAGGCATTCAAAAATAAAAAGAAGCTTCAGCAGAGAAGAACTCTATTTAACTGGAATTATATAATTCCGTACACATATAAAAAAATGAGGTGAAAATTCTGTTAATAACTTTTGAGAGGGAAAATATCCTTTTGACGAAATGGCTTTTCCTATGAAAACTTACTTTTATTCATAGACGTTTATTTCGACTAGATGGTAGTAATTGATTATTACATGACAATTTTCTATTTTTAAATATCGAAATTAACTTGTGATTGTTTATTATTAACATCACGTCTTCGTGACATTACATCCACACATTATTAGTTATAAATATGCTGATCACATCTCCTAACATTTTTCAATACAAAACAGTGCTAAGACGCTGCCCACATGGTGTAGTGGTTAGCGTTCTGAGCTGATTTGAACTCAAGCCAATGGGCTTGAGTTCAAATCCCGAATAAGGGCCTTATAATACAGAGCCACTCGAGTGGCAAACGCGCGCCACAGATTCAGACGCTCAGATAAGCCACTCGAAGCTATACATGCAATCATGCGGAGCTTATTATACTGAGCCACAGCTGTGGCAACAGCTCGCGACTAAAGCTTGGGCGGGCCACTCCAGTTGCCTATCCTTGCTTCTTGTGGCTGGCCTGCGCGACTGTGGCTCTGGTAGCTGACCATTGTATGCTATGAAGCTTATTATACAGAGCCACTGCACAGCGCCACAGTTCCCGTTCCTAGCCTTGGCAAGACTGTTGACTCATTCAACCCTTCCACGTTGTTTGAGGTGGTTGTAGACTAAAATTCTGGTTTCAAAATGGCAAAAAATAATAATATTCCTCAGTGGATTATCATGGATATAAGTGTATAATTAAACAATTTTACTGCAGTTTTAAGGGGGTCCAGGACACAAAACTCTTCAAATTTTGGAAAAAAATTTTGTTGCATTAAAATATTTTGTGTACTTTTCCGCTTAAAATGACGATCAAATCATTTTTCTATATTAATTAGAACAGGAGATATTCATTTTATTTTTGCAACGTTCTAATAGTAGCCAATGTATGTTTAAACCTGTAAATGCGTTTCCCCGCATCATGGGTTTTTTCACCTTGTTATAAAATGTTATAAGTTTTGTTTAAATTGTTATAAGTCAAGAACCGTTAAAGATAAATGGTTCAAAATTGGAATATGCCTTTTTCAATTATTTTACTTTAATTTTGATTTAACAAATATGAAAAAATATTTACTTTTGAAAATATGATTTTTTGAAAATATGATTTTTTTAAAATTAAGTTACATCTTTTTTTTTGATATTTTTTCTCTAAATATTTTAAATTTTTTCTAAAGTTAATATTTTAAAAAAAGCTGAATCAAAATTAAACCTTTTATACTTCTGTTTAATTAAATGAAAAAAATTTGAAATTCGACAAATAATATTTCGTGTTATAACGATTTTAAATTACCCCATTTTAAAAAGAATTTTAAATAAAAATTTTTTTTTTAAACTTTGTGAGAAGTTTTATGATGTGATTTTGTTTACAAATTATATGGTTAACTATCACAAAAAAAATTCAAAATTTTAACTCAATATTTTTAAAATTTTAAATTAAAAATTTTTTTAATGTGGGTTTACAACGATTCCCTCTTTGTTCGAGAGGAATGTAGAACATTTGACCTCCGGAAAACCTGCGGAAGTACCCAAGTTTGACTTCCGGAGGTACCCAAAATCAACTTGTCGTCTGCTCTTAAATCGTCCTACAGGGTATGAAAAACACCTTCTGAGGGCCTTCCTAATAATAAGGGATGCACTAAAGTCCTTCTCTATCTGCGTTTCCTATTTTTTTTCAATAAGAGAAGCAAGCACAAATCATCTTCTTCACTTGACGAAGACATCTTGAATACTAAAAAAGGAATGAAATCATGACAAAGCACACGGAAACTAGGCCGGCCACTGGTGTGGCTTGGATGCGCCGCAGTTGTGGCCAGCCCGTGCGTCTGTTCTGTGGCTCGCGTTCGCCACTCGAGTGGCTCTGTATAATAGGCCCTAAGGCTTGGTCGCTTCTGTGTCGTCTCCTTATAGGGAGCTGGCTTACCTATAAGGTGCTCCCATAATAAAGTAGCCAGTAAATTAGTGGTGAATAACAAAAGCTGAATGTCTAAAGACAAGTGCCTCCCCATTCGACTAAAAAGAAAAAAGTGCTAAGATAAATACTAAAAGGGAAATTATTTATAAGCAATGAACATAGGAGATAAGACAGGAATATAGGAATTTTATTTCCTTAATGGTTATTTGTTTGCTGATATAATCAAGCTGGGTTACAGAACTTATAGTGAAACTAGAGTGTGTGTGTACACCGCACGAGAGATTTTCCAATGAGGCATTAATTACAAAATAATAAAATAAGCTTCTCAGATAGCATGTGTGATGAACTGTATAGCGTGTATGCGTGTATGCCTAGCGTGTATGCCTTTTTACACTTTCTGATGACGAGGTTGTTGATAACGCCACATACCTGAAATTCTTTCAATGTAAATTTCCCACGGTAAAGTTATTCAATTTCATGTATATGCGTATTCTGCACTTTAAATTTATAGATTTTAAGACGTAAAGGCCTTTTTCTTTATCATAACTATCTTAAACTAATTCTTTTTACACTCACTTGCTTCCGGCAAACACGAGACCATTAGCAGCAGGTTGGAACTCGATTTGCTGCTCTACGTTCCTTTCTGATAATGTTGCTTTTACTGGCGTTTATTAGTGTTTCTCCCGAGTGTAAAATCTGGTGACATTTCGATGTTGTTTAGAAATAAACGAGTCGTCTTTTGTGACCAGCAAAAAGGATGTTAGATTTTTGCGCCAATGATGATGTAAGGTGATGATCGCACGTATTTATTTCTTATTATTTTATCGATGAATATTCGCTTACTGCTATAAAGCAGCGATTCTCATCTTTTTATGTTTAGAAACGCTGAACATAAAAAGATGTTCAGCGTTTTATATATATATATATATATATATATATATATATATATATATATATATATATATATATAAAACGCAATAATGTATATATATATATATATATATATATATATATATATATATATATATATATATATATATATATATATATATATAACAATAGTGTATAAATATGACAATAGTGTATATATAACTATAAAACTACAAAAACTAGAAGTAAAACTATATGACTATAACTATAAAAACTATAAAAACTATACACACACACACACACACACACACACACACATATATATATATATTTATATATATATATATATATATATATATATATATATATATATATATATATATATATATATATATATATATATATATATATATATATGTATATATATATATATATATATATATATATATATATATATATATATGTATATATATATATATATATATATATATATATATATATATATATATATATATATATATATATTTATACAGGGTGGTCATAAAGAAACTTTGCCGATATATGGACCTCTAGCGGCTGTTCCGTTCAACCGATCGATATGAGATTTCAGATATAAGTATTCAGAGGTATGAGCTCGAGATTCTGTGAACGGTAACCCAGTGGCTCTCACGGTTATGGTTATAGGTACAGAAACTCAAAATTTTCCAATGGCAACACCCATTCTTTCCCATCGCAAAATGCTCAGCGCATGCGAAAACCCTAATGAGCGTTGGAACGGTACATGTATCTCAAAAACCAGACGCGTTATGCACGCACAAAAAAAACAGCTCTGCTAATGGGTAACAAAAGCACTATCAAAGAGATTTTTATCTGTTTTTACGCTGAATATCTGGTGAACGGCCTTCTGTGACTGGTTTCTAGCCTCTGCCATATGCAAATTTCCTCCGTGCGTCCCGATCGTGTCTTTGTTGGCCGTTCGCAGAGCTGTTTTTTGTGCGTGCATAACGCGTCCGTTTTTTGTGATACACGTACCGTTCCAACGCTTTTTAGGGATTTAGCATGCGCTGAGCATTTTGCGATGGGAAAAAGTGGGCGTTGCCATTTGAAAATTTCGAGTTTCTATACCTATAACCGTAACCGTGAGCGTCACTGTGTTGCAGTTCTCAGAAGCCCGAGCTCATACATCTGAATAACTATATCTGAAATCTCATCTCGATAGGTTGAAAGGAACGGCCGCTAGAGGTCCATATATCGGCAAAGTTTCTTTATGACCACCCGGTGTATAATATATATATACATAACAATATACTATATAAATATATAACTGTAAAAAATATACAACCCCTCTCCCCCCCCAGGCCTGAAAAACGTATTTAACGCCAGTAAAATGGCTCTCCGTATATTTTTTTCTAACTACCTGCGACCCCATCCCCTATAGAATATCAACCCCTCCTACCCCGGGGGGAGAGGGGTTCAGGTTGAACACCTCTGCTCTAATTGGTCACCAACGTTCTTTCCATCAGTTGAGAGCCACGGCACCGATCATCTGCAGGCAGTGGGAGTGGAACTTTAGGCTTCTGAACTTCGAGCCTCCGTCCCTATTACTGCACCATCCGGGCGATATGAAGGTATGATCGATGGAAGGTATAATGAGTTCAGTGATAAATATCTCTCACACTGTATAAATATGTTAATATTCTTTGGAGATCCCTTAAGTCAATGCATATTTTAAGGAGGGGGGGGGGGGTCAGCTCCAAAAGATATTTGAGACTGTTGTGCCTAATTAGTACGAATGTAGTTCTGCTCTACTAAAACAAGAAAAATCCTGGAAAATCCTTTTTCAGGAAATATTTCAGTTTATGAATACAGCTAACTAAAGTTGGTTGTGATGAACAGTAAATATTTTTAAAGTCATAGATAATTAAAAGAGTGGATTAATACTTATAAAGCCTTTAGAACCGTAAATGTTAAAAAAAAAAGTTACAGAAAAAGATAAGTTTCCAACAAGTACCCCCCCCTAAGAATGAGGTAAGTGAACCTTAAACAACATCAGTAAAAGAAAAAAAAAGCTCCAAAGATGACTTTATATCGTGACTGATCCCGCAGGCTAATGGATACATGGAGGATTTGATCCTTCTCAAGTGATTGAAAATTTACTGTTCGTGCTTTCATCCGACGATTTTGCATTTTGATAAAGCAGTAAACCTATTATCATTCAGGAATTATCATTCAAGAGGAGGCTTCTTTAATATTCGATAGAAATTTCAGTGATTGTTTCAGTGCAATTTGAAATGAAATGCAATTTTCAGCTAGATCGGAACTTAAAGAAGAAAGGTAGAAGTAGCAGTAATATTAATGAAGAAAAAGAGTCGTTTTTACTGAAGACTAAACACTTATTTCCATCAAGCAAGTGAAGTCTCTCACAAAATTATGAAAAAGTTTTAAACAGCCAAGATATTTTGGTATTTAATAATTTATATATATATATATATGTGATGACCCGAATGGTCATCTCTTGAAGAAACACAATCGAGGCCGAAATTAAATGCAATTCCAAATCATAAATAACTGAAGTTTATTTAACGTCAAGATTAACACATCTTACTCAGTTCGGAGCCAGCCTGCGTCTCTCTAAAAAAGCGCGAAAAATAGAATTAGGTGAAAGAGGTTGCCAGAATTGGCGGAGGAAGTTAGTATGTGGAAGGCGGAGCGTTTACGTCAAGACGGGTTACCATGGCAGAGATGAAGTACAGAATGGGCGATTATAGATAGTTAGTAATATTATCACAGAATATCCCCCCCATCTAAAATGGATTGGAGCCGCGGCCGTCGACTCCAAGACACTCCAGATAGTGAGAACATGAAAATTAGTAGTTAGAATATTAAGTTGAAGCTGGCTCGAAACTCACAAATTTTTTACACTTTAAAATACAACTGAACAGGCTTAAACATGTAAATATGGCATAACATTATAAACAAATATCTGGAGAAAAATAAAAATGGAATCGTACACTTAAATGAAGACACTAATAAAAACAGATGTAAAGACGTTCCAAATACAGATACAAGAAAAATATTGTGCAGGTCTCAGTCCCTGACATGTGTATCACAGTCTGAAATGTTTTCAGAGTAATGGACGGGTACAGTTCACATAGTAGTAAAAGTCACAAAAGTTATTTTTATTCACAGTCTTTATCGTGGAGTAGGGATTTAGTTCTTTTGGAGATCTCCTGGGTTGTAGTCACTTTTTTTTATACACAAATAATGTTCTTTGTTGTTCTTTGTCCGTTGCACATTAGTAATTGACTTTTCTTTGAGCAAAACACTATCTATATTTTATTTTATATTTTTTTCTCTTGATCATGTACACAAAAATATTAAAATTATTCTTTCAGCAATTAGTAGAATAAATTTACCAAATGCTGTCAAAATTAACTTTCAACATCAATACCACATATCTGGTACCTGATGTTGCAAAAATTCGAACAAAAATACAAATTCCAACAATTGACACTGACATTCAACTGTTGTGGAAAAAAAATCAATACAAACATAAATTTGAGGTATGTGACCTGCTGTGAGTACATCCTCGTGAGCGTTTACCAAAGGGAAGGTGCTTCCAACCTGAAACTCAAGTTGAGCAAACTGCACAAAATGAAAAGGGGCAGGCAGTTTCTCAAATATGAGAGGGAAAAGCAACTGTTCAAAGGGAACATTTGAAAAGTGCGAAGAGACAGGGAGGACAATGAGTGGAAACCCCAGTATAAAAATCAATAATATTTATTTAGTACATAGTATTTTCATATAAAATGTAGTAAGCTTCAAAAAGTTTAAAAAATATGTGAGTTTCACTTACACTCACGGGGTTTCTTCAAAATTAACTAGGATGGCGATAGGACAGGAATGCTAAAAAGAAAGATTAAGGATAGCGGAATGATTTACATATTGGTGACTTATTCATGGTGTAGTTTGAGCTTCTCAGGTGAATAGTAAAATCTCAATTTTGATTAATGTACAATTTCAGTGGGTTTTTTCGTGTGGTAATTTTCTTTATCAATTTCATAATTAACTTCAGATAATTTTTTAATAATCTGGTAAGGTCCTGAATAAGGAGAGATAAATTTTCTAGTGTTTGGGTATTCGAATTCCTCATATATTACTAAGTCTCCAGGTTGAAATTTAGATTCTTCAAATCTAGTATCATATCTCGTCTTATTTTTCTGGTGGTATTCAAGAGTTCTGGTTTTAGCTAAAGTTCTTGCTTCATTAAGTGGAGGATAAGTATTTTGGTCAATTGGAGAATCAAACGGGAGTTTGCCAAATAATAAGTAGGCAGGGGTGAACTTAGTTACAGTATGAGGTGAGTTGTTATATTCAGTAACAACTTGCTCTAGCACTTTTGTCCACGGAACCTTTTTAGAAGTAGCATTTACCTTACATTTTAGGCGGGTTACAAGGGATTGATTTACCCTCTCCACTTTTCCGTTCGTCTGGGGATGATGAGAAGAAGTCAAAAGTTGTTTCACATTATGGTTTTTAAGAAATTTTTTGAATCTGGATGATGTAAAAGCTGCGTTTCTATCGCTTAACACTTTCTCTGGAATTTGCACATTAAAAATTTGACTTAGGCAATTGGCAAATGTTTCTGAAGTTACACTCTTTGAGGGAAATGCCCATACATATCGGGTTGCATGATCAATCACTATATGTAAATATTTTTTGTTTGAGTTGTAATAATTAAACCCTCCTACAGTATCAATAGATAAACATTCAAAAGGTTGGTCAGTTGAGGGCACTTCCTGCAGGAATCCAAATCGTTTCTGTTTTTTCTTTTTATTTAGCTGACAAGTATGACAATGTTTCACGAAGTTTCCTATATCTTCACTAATATGGGGCCAATAATATTGAGGGGTAATTAAATTTAGCATAATTTGAACTCCTGGATGTCCGAAATTTTCATGGTTATTAGTTAACAATTTTAATCTTAAGGATTTAGGTACTACAATTTTACAAAAGTTCTTTTTCTTAATTACCATCATGTCATTAATTTCTTTATAATTTTTATCACACACATTGTCAATTTTCTGTTGTTGAATAATTTCATTCCTATCTAGTAACTGTACACAGTGTTGGAGATGTTGAGAAACGGGATGTCTTGAAAGCATATCCGCCTCAATGTTAGTAGAACCCTTCTGATACCTAATTTCGTAGTCATACATGCTCAATTTAAGGGACCAGCGGAATAATCTACCTTTTAAATTTTTACCATTTTTTAACCAAACAAGTGCCGCATGATCAGTATGTATGACAAATTTTTGCCCATGGAGATAATAATGAAATCTGTCTAATCCGTCAACAATGGCTAAACATTCCAATTCTGTAATTGCGTAATTCTTTTCATAATCTCTTAAAGTTCTCGAATGGTATGATACAGGGTGAAGAATATTATTTTGATCTGGTTGCTTCAAAACAGCTCCAACAGCACTTTGGGAGGCATCAACATAGAGGTGACATGGTTTACTAGAATCGTATAACTGTAACACTGGTTTTGATATTAAGATTTCTTTCAACTCGTCAAAAGCTTGTTGACATGTTTCATCCCAATGCCACACAACATTCTTTTTCAGTAATCTATTAAGAGGAGCTCTAATTTTGGCATAGTTAGGAATGAATCGGTGATAAACATTTACACTACCGAGAACTCTTTGTAACTCTTTGGTATTATTAGGATTTTTCAATTTTTTAATCGTTACAATATTATGATTATCAGGAATTACTCTACCATTTTTTACTTCATAACCTAGAAATTTTATCTGATCTTTAGCAAACACACATTTCCCTTGGTTTAATTTAATATTTTCTCTTTTAAACACTTCAAATAATATACTTAAATGTTCCAAATGTTCTTTCTCAGAAGAAGAGTAGACAATTATGTCATCAAAGTAGCTACATGCAAAATCAATTTTGTTTTTTGTTAAAACTCGCCTAATGGTTCTGTTAAAAATGGCTGGAGCATTTTTCAGTCCAAAGGGGAGCCTTAGCCACTCGAATAACCCAAAGTTTGTACTGAAAGCCAGCTTTTCAGTGTCTGCGGGGTGAATGGGAATATGCCAGAAACCAGTTCTGAGGTCAAGGGTAGAAAAAATTTTGGCGTTACTCAATTTATCTAATAAAGTATCAATTCTGGGCAAAGGTTCTGCATCTGTTTTAGTAAGGGAATTCAATTTTCGATAATCAATGCACAATCTTGTTTTCTTACCCTCCTCACGCTTGAGTACCAAACATACAGGTGAACTGTACGGGCTGCAACTTTCCTTAATTATGCCTGCTTTCAACAATTGATCAATTTGTGATTTAATTTCTCCCTCTTCCTTAGGGGAAGTTCTATAGGGTCTTAGAGATACAGGCAAGTTAGATGTTAAGTTAATTCTTTGGGGTTCAATATTAATACAACCAACATCATATTTACTTTTGGAAAATACAGATGAATTTTTAATTAACAAGTTTTCTAAATTATTTTCTTTTCGATTAAGATTCCGAGAAACAACATTGGTTACAGAGTCAACAGTTTTAGGTATGGTATCATTTAGAATTATATTCTCATTATCATCTTCATAGTTATTTTGAACAAAATACTCAGGTTGAGGACTGGACTTATTTTGGCTGTTGAACAGACCACCTTGGAATTGAATATGGAGTGACATATTTGCTTTTGGCATATTACCTTCATGATTAATTATTACAGATTTTTGTTTTACCTTTAGGTTTATACAATCAATATCAATTTCATAAATTTTACATTCATTTAGACCTAATATTACATAATCCAAGTTATTGTCAATTACATATAACACAATATCTCTGATAATTTGGCCAATTTTCATCCTAACCTTACAGATTTTGTTCATTACAATATGGCCTTGTGTTTGTACAACTTGTATACCTCTTATTCTGGTTATTTTCAAATTTAACTGTCGAGCAGTTCTGGTGGATATCACTGACAGAGTTGCGCCACTGTCTATTACACAGTCTATATTTTTATTGTTTGACAAATAACTTTTATTGTTTGACACCTTTAATAGTCAGGAATTGGGAGTATTCTCTGAGGGTGGTTCAATTGCAAGGGGTGAAGTCCTCTCATTATCAGCTCTTTCCATTCTGAATGGACAAATTTGATGCCAATGAAAAGCATTTGGAATACCTCTCTCTGTACATATTCTACATGGAGTGGGAGACAAAGTGGGTGAGTTATTATAATTATGATGGCTAGAAAATCTAGGGTTATTGCTCCGATAGTTAGGATTTGATGGTCTTTGGTATCGATAGAAATTATGAGGTCTCTGGTAAATATTTTGCCTCGGGACATAAGTTCTAACATCATTTGTATATCTGGGTACATCTGACCTATTCCAAGTTTGGGAATCATTCCTAAAGTAATCATTTCTGTTTTGAATTTGGGGAGTTCTAACAAAGGGAGTTACATATCTGGGCGAGTCATTACTGGGTTGTGGATTCTCTCTTATTTTTACCAGTCTGTGAGCTTGATTAAGCCAAGCAATTGGGTCAGCAGGGGGATTAATGGTTATTAATGATTTTAGTTCTCCGGGGAGGCCATCAGTTAAACCCTCCATGATCATTTCACTTCTTAAATTTAACTTTTTTCCGATTTCTAATTTTTCCCTGAAATATTTGGTTATGTCATCGTTTACCTTAAATTTTAACCCCGCAAAATCACCAAAGGTAGTTAATGTAGGGGTAAAAAAATTTTCTTTTAATACCGCCACTAATTCTGCAAAATGATTAACTTTATAGCAATTCTGTATATACACGTTAAGTGCGTTACCCTTTACAAAACGTGAAAAATTTTGTAATTTCCACTGTTCATCTCTATTCCCTTCAATACATTTTTTATTAAAATAAGATAACCACGAATCTATATCAATAAAGCCTTCCTCAAAGGGCACAATGTTAATTTCGTTTTCAACATTCGGGATTCTAAAAGAATCGTCATGTTCGACATTTACTTTGGAAGTGGTCATCTTGTTTTCACTTTTACAATACCAGAAAATTACAAAAATAATATAATTACTGACCTGCTTACACACCAATTTTTGTAAACACAAAATAAATTTTTGAGAGTAAAAACACTCTGACAGTGATCTTTGTGTTGAAATATAACTTATTTTGATTATCTGCACAGCGTTCGGCGTGCATGCAGAAATCAAGGCAATAATGGAAAAAAATTTCACATTCTTGAATATTTAGAGTTGAATACGGGTGTATCACAAGATGGCGCAGTCCGAGACGGGAAACAATGGTGAGGTCAGGCGGGAACCAAAAGTCGCCATCAAACTGGAACGAACTGGAAAAAGGGCATCTTTACTTGCTTCGATGTAGTAGATTTCATGATTTTGGATGAGGAACGTTTTAGCTTTGGTCATTTCAAGCTGGTTAATTCAGGAACGCATGCGGGATTCGAGATCAAAAAGTGTAGAGCAATGGCGTCTTCATTTCTCACAACGCAGTCGCAATCTCAGGCGTGAAAAAGGTTGATTTCTTGATCCAAAAGCCAAACTTGGTTCTCGATCCTGTCGAGCTGGTGTGATGACCCGAATGGTCATCTCTTGAAGAAACACAATCGAGGCCGAAATTAAATGCAATTCCAAATCATAAATAACTGAAGTTTATTTAACGTAAAGATTAACACATCTTACTCAGTTCGGAGCCAGCCTGCGTCTCTCTAAAAAAGCGCGAAAAATAGAATTAGGTGAAAGAAGTTGCCAGAATTGGCGGAGGAAGTTAGTACGTGGAAGGCGGAGCGTTTACGTCAAGACGGGTTACCATGGCAGAGATGAAGTACAGAATGGGCGATTATAGATAGTTAGTAATATTATCACACACACATATATATATATATATATATATATATATATATATATATATATATATATATATATATATAGTGCGTGTGTGTCCGAGCCAAAGGTATGCAAAAGTCACAACTTATTTTTACGTAACTACCCATCATTAGAATTTTTAAAAAAATTATTCAAATAGAAAGAATTTCTCTTGGAACATTTTCCAAGTTTTAATATCAATCATAGATTTCGATCATAGTATCACAGATTTCGATGTGTGCACCTTTTGTAGCACAACAAACGTCTGAATGGTAATCCAGTTTTCTCCAAGTGTTTCGTAGCATATCAGGAGTTAATACACGAATTGCTTGAATGTTACGCTTCTTCAACTCATCTATAGTTTCAATTTTTTGTTTATACACAACGAATTTAATGGATCCCCAAGCAAAAAAGTCTAATAACGCCTGATATGCTACGAAACACTTGGAGAGAACTGGATTACAATTTAGACGTTAGTCGCAATGCAAAAGGTGTACACATCGAAATATATGATACTATGATAGAAGTCTATGAATGGTATTAAAACTTGGTGAGATGTTGTTCCTATTTAATTTTTTTTTAATTCACTTGGAATTCACTTGGAAAGTCATGACTTTTGGATACCTTTAGCCTGGACACCCTGTATATATATATATATATATATATATATATATATATATATAAACTTTGACGTAGAGAAAATGCATAAAAATTGAATACTTTCTTAGAGTATATAAAAAAACGCTAAAATCATCATGTAACTATTAAACTTTATTAAAGGAATGAAGTTTAATTATGGGCAATAAATTGTAGTGTTCCTTTAAATAATTTAGTTCTAATATGATGGATAAAAGAACAAAAAAAACTGGTATTAATTTTTTGATTTTTTAGTTCAAACATATTAAAAAGACATGAAATCTTTTAGATTAATATGATATCTAAAAGCTTCATATCATTTTCCATGTTTGTTCGGGTAAAAATAAATGAAAGAAAATTCCCCTTTGTTATTAAAGCCGACAATATGGAGTAGTTGAAAACGGCGTGAGAATTTTTTTTTTATTTTTAGAAATAGACAGGTATAACCGTACAACAAAGCATGTATAATTACTTACAGCGGAAAGACAAATTATATCATGGTAGATGAAAAAGAAATTGGGTCAAATCTAATGCTCAGATCCATCCTGTTTTTTCGACATGAAACGGTGAAACGAGATATATATTTTTCATATTTTGTTGGAGCAGACAGCCGTACGTTCCAAACAAAGTATGAACATATATCTTTATTAAAAAAAAAGTTAAATTAAATCCGTTTTACCCTTGTTAGCCATTAGATCATTGGAACGTCATAAGATTTTCAATTAAATTTCGTAATTTAACTTTCGTAATTTAACGATTTCTCACTCAAAACTCTCTGAGTTTCTGGAAACTGTAGGAATTCGATATATGCAATTAGGGAATTCAAAAGAAATATATGTGATTAAATTGCATACAAAACACAAATGCATCTATGAAACAAAATTAACTTTTAAATCATCTTTCTGTCCTTTGCTTCTAATACAAAAAAAGTGCAGATTTATAATTTTTAAATGCTACTTAATCTATGTTTTAAAGCAGGTTTGTCCAACTCGTGGCCCTGAACAGTTAATCCTGCGGCCCCACCCCTAGTAGCACGTATACGTCGGGTCACCCTTTTGTCAACGTTTATCCGATGTCCGTAGGTCGGTCGATCCTCTTCGCCGGAATTCGACTTGAAACCGATTGGAGGCCAACGGTCGTTTGTTGACACTGTACTAACGTCAGTACCGAGTCGAATTTCACTTCTCTTCTACCCAAGAAGTTATTTTTCTTATGATTTTTAAAACGGTAAATTTTATGTATTTTTTTCTTGGTTTTATTTATTAATTAATTAATTAATTTTTTTTTATATTTTTTATTTATTTATTTATTTATTTTTTTTTTTTTTGGGGGGGGGGTAATACGAGATTATGGATTAGATATATAAGACTATAGATATCACCCATTACTGAAATAAATATATAAGACAGTATATATATTTTATTTTAATACAGTACTATAAGACAGTAATTATATTACTATTACAGTAATTATATTACTATAAGACAGTAATTATATTTTATTTTAATTGTTTGACAAGTATTTTTTAGCTTTCCGGATTTGTTAAAAAAAAAACCCACATAATTTTTGGCATTCGCAATCGCCCAACGCTGCTGTCTTCTGCCGTCGTCGGTCCAGTTACACATAGCGACGTGGGTCCGACGTCATATCGTAAATATATATATATATATATATATATATATATATATATATATATATACAGTAACCACCGCTTATAGTGATCAGTGGTTATAAGAATCAACCGTTTATAAGAATCAATATCGCAAAAACAAAAACAAATGTATTATTTCCATGTTAAAATTTTCGCTTTAAAGAATCAATCCACCGGTTTTAAGAATCAGTTTACACTCTTCGCTTTTCTTTCAGTTTTCCAAAAAAGCCGCTTAAACCCTAAAAAGGTACGAAGTTCTTTCTTTATTTTTTTTTTTAAAGAAGAGTGATAAGATGGGATGGAATACAGACCTAAAATGCATCCCTTTCTTTGTTAGACGTAACATAATAGTTTCCCCTTAAACGCTTTAGCTAAACACTGCCCTATTAGCTTGACCCAGGGGCATCCTACCCGTGCGGATCCAATTTCACTTTTCTCCACTGACAAACAAAGACGGACTCTTTTTTTCTCACCTCCCACATCCTGGTTGCTGCTTCCTGAACCCTGAAACACATAAATCTTCGGGGAAGTGTCCACTATCACTTAGGCAAACATGACATTATTAGATTCAGCAAGTTATCAAACCGTGAAACGTAAGCTAGAAGGTGAATCTTGGTCTGAGACTATTGGTATTGAAAGAGGTATAAACAGCCTCCTGAAAACTTCATTACGTCAAACTACCATAGAAAACTTTTTCTTGCACCCTTCCTGTAGTTGAAATGTTAAACTGTTAAGCAGGTATGTTGTAACAAATATTGGATTTTTTTCTTCTCTTACTATAATCATGTATATCTACTTATAGGTCTAGAAATTAAGTTTAATTTTTAAATTTATAAAAATAATTTTAGTAAAAGATAATTAACGTAAATTAAAGAGTATTTTACGGTAAATTACCTCATATATGTATATATAGATATAGGTGTGTGTGTGCCTGTCCAAAAACCTAAATTTCGGCTATAAGAATCAATCGCTTATAAGAATCAAAAACAGTAATAACAAACGTGATTCTTATAAGCGGAAATCACTGTATATATATATATATATATATATATATATATATATATA